>JAWDGP010002127.1:350000-407500 GCA_033675545.1 Elysia crispata | reverse complement strand
AAGCTGTTTTAAGCAGTCAGATTTAACTGTTTGTAATTTTAACTAAGGATACCAGCAGCAGATCGTCTCTTCTTTGCTTGTTTTGTTCTCTGCGTCAAAACGCTCGGCAACTTTGCAGTTTGTGTTCTCCTTCTTACTATCATGGCAATATTTACACTCTGTCAAAGTATTACTCTACTTACTCAGTCCTACAAATATTTTTCTTTTCTTTATCTCCTGGGTGTGCGATCTTAAAGCACTTTACTGAGACCAAATGAGAGTTTTCGACTGAGGTATTCAACGGTTTTATGTACTGTAGATCTTAGTAAAAATTCAATGGAAACGATAATACAATACTGTTGATTAACTTAGATTCCATATCTCAAGTTGTCTACAAAGCGTGATGTGTCCGTTGTCACTATCATGTTAGAGGTATTTGTTATCTCACAAATAGACGGGTTTAAAAGTCATACATATATATATATATATAAACGCCGTAACATTTGAAATGCTTATTCATTGTTAGTTTAAGTTTCGTCCCACATCATTAATTTGTGCTCTACACAATAATCAAAACTGAATGTCATGCCATTAACTTTATAAACTTATAAAATAAAAAGTAATGAAACCATCAAAAAATAATTTAATAGTAATCAATTCTTTTGTAACATCATTTAAAGAAAATAATACAGAGGCTACTTGTAAAACGGACTGCATTTTAATTACAAAGGAAAAAAGACACCAGGGAAATAATGCACTGACTTTAAAATCGTACAAAAAATAGCTTTGGGACACTATAATAATGTTTGAAGAGCACTTGTGCTGGATAGTTCATGGCCAGAGCGCGCACTCGATGTGAAAAGATAATTTTGGATTTGACGGATTCGCTATTTTCAGTTCGCCATATAGAAATGCTTCACGTTAGAATATGAACCTGTAGGCTATTTTTAGAAAAAAAATAATTGCTTAGTTATTAAGGTGTGTAATTGATTGAAATGTGTTTCTTTCTTTTAATTACGGCGCAGAGAGATCAATTGTAATCAGCTGTATCGCAGGCATTTTACAGAAATGAAATTTGTAAAAAAAGAAATTATTAAATAAATAAATAAAATCTGTACAAGCGTCTTTGAAATCCCTCTCGAGGTAGCTTCCGCTATTTGTAATAAACAATAAAAGAGTTGCCCATCAACAAAAAAAAAGGGTTCATTGTTTCAGACAAATAGTGACCAACATCTAGGATACTGAATGAAATCTTGTTTTTCGCTTGATCTCAACGCATAAAGTTAGCCGATTAGAGCAATTACCAGTGAATGAAGGAGAAAAAAATTACTGTAAGCTGAATATGGTTGGGTTATATCAACAACACAATGAAATGCAAAAAAAAAGAATTATTTAGAAATATGTTATCAGAACAAGGCGAAACAGTCTTATTCCATCAGATTCGAAACACACTATAGTTTATTTTCCCTCAAGAGTAAGTCTGGGTTTTTGTTTCGAAGAAAGGACATCACTAAGGACCGCATGGCTATTAATGAGCGTAATAACCAGGTGAAGTGAGGAAGACTTGACCTGGACAGGTTGGCGAATAAAACCCGAGTCTCAAAAGCATACCTTATTTCTGCCTCAATATAAAGATAATCAAGGTTTAAAAAGATAAAATATCTAAGGAAAGTTTTGCTCCTAATTGACTAACACTAATTAAATACACCTGTTTGTATCAGTTTGGCGGATTTATGGCGATAAAAACCAATTGCATTGAGCATTTTTGAAGAACGGTAGGTAACTTTAATTTTTACTTTTCCTTCCTTTTGCGTGACTTTTCATTCTCCTTATTCATTTATTAAAAACTAGAGCCGTTATATGAATAATTTTATTATGTAATTTATAAACGTACATATTTAATAGTCTAGTTTGAATGTTGCTTGATATTGCCCGTCCAAACAACTATAACCTAAGGGTTGTTGAAGTTTTTTTTTCAAAGGACAAACTAAATATAATCAGAATAATGTATGGATCTATACTCTCTATGAATTCTTTAATAACATCTGAATACTTAAGTGTGTAAGAAAATATAATATCCGTAGACATACATTTATAGGTTGATTATGTGCTGTTTTTTTGTTCTTTTTTTTCGACTCACAACTCGGTGCTTTGATCGTGGCAATCTGCATTACTGTGTGTATGTCTACCGCCCTACTTACAAATTCAAGTGTCCTTTAAAACACTGCTAGAATAACAATGTTACCATTATCAACCTGGGTCTTCATAATTCTGGTTTTCCTGTAATCCTTGTCAGTGATTATCTTCCCTGTCTTAAGCAACTGATATTTCCTACGAAAAAAAAATTAAGAGAAGGTTACAAAAAAACTGTTTCTTATTCTATCTGAAACAAACTTTCGAAAAAATCTTCGCGGCCACTTCGCATTTTTTGCTCTGTTTAAGCATGACGTAGGCAAAATGCTAACTATAGGAGAATCGTACTTATGTCTAGTTCCACAATACACATGGTCAAAGATCATAATTTTAGTGGTCGAAATTAATCGAAATGTCATTTTATCTTATAGCTAAATATCTATCTATTTCCCAGTCTGTTGCCTGTCCTTCTCTGACTCTATCTCTATCTCTATCTCTGTCTCTGTCTCTAACTGTCTGTCTGTCTGCCTGTCTGTCTGTCTGTCTCTGTCTCTGTCTGTCTGTCTCTTTCTCTCTCTCTCTCTCTCTCTCTCTCTCTCTCTCTCTCTCTCTCTCTCTCTCTCTCTCGCTTCTTCCCTTTCTAGGTCTTCATATAAATTTGATTCTTCTGAGTTTTTTTCACTCCGTAGATGTGTGTGTGTTTCTCTCTTTTCTTTCGTCATTTCTTTGTTTCTATTTCCCCCCCCCCCCCCCATTATGACTCATTCTCCTCAATACTCACACCTCCTTATTTACTCTTTCTCCTTATCCCCCCCCCTTCTCTCTCTCTCTCTCGATATTTACCTTGCTCTCTCTCTCTCTATAAATATATATATATATATATATATATATATATATAAGTTTTCTTTTAACCAAACCATCAATCAATTAATATATGTGCATTATGCACATCTATCTCCGTCTGTCTATCTATCTATTTATCTATCTATCTTTCTATCAATCTATACATATAATATAAATATATATATATATATATATATATATACATTTATCCTTTTGTCAATTGATCGATCTATTAGTCATCCTATTTACGTCTATATTTCTTTCTATTTCTCAATCTATGTATATCTATTTATCAAACCATCAATCTCTTTATATCTTCCTTTATGATTAACATGTTCTCATGCTCTCTCCCCCTCTTAATCTTACTAGTGATGGAAGAATACAAACTGTGAACTACTTTTAAGTGAACCTATTTTTATCTCTTTTTACTTCCGTAAGGATTCACGTGTTTCACGGACTTAGATCTTTAATTTCTTCACACAAAAAAAATAGTGTCAGCTGATTGCCCTGAATAATAATCATTTTTTTCATAATTTTTATATAGCGAACAGCAGGCTCTGTTACTTTAGGTCCGCATTTTCGCGTGGATGTTTTTTGCGGTGTCGACATTGGGAGAACATTTCATTTCCTTTGTTCAGGCTTGGTTTTTCCGTTAGAATGAAGAATTTTTCAGCTATGCATAGATTGCATTGTATTTTTTTTGGTCGTAGTTGAGTAAGGCCTCGCTTTTCTAACAATTTTCCACGAGATGGGGAAATCTGTCTTGGATTGCTTTAATTTCCATATATGTTCGCGAAGGGTTGTTTCAGATCATTTGTGTTCTAGTCTGAAGCTGGAAGTGTGTTGGTTGTACTGACTTTTAAAATCGTTTTCCGTAATTCCTATGTAGTTGTCTATAATGTTTGTTCTACAGTGGCTTGGTAAACTACGCTATTCTGTAAACAATTTCCTTTCAAAGAGCATGTACTTTTATTTCTGCAGTTACAACGTTTTTGGGTGTTTTTCTCATCTTTGAGTGCGTTGAAGATTTTACTGTTATGACTGTTTATTACTTCTTTCATATTGCTCGAGCAGCTATAACTTAATTCACAGTAATTTTATTAATGTTTGGTGGAGCTTGGAAAACATGTATTAAGCAGCGTGAAGAATATTTTATCAATGTGTGAAATGACGTCCATGCTGTATGGGAGGTTGAACCAAGTTATATGTCTTTTTCTTGATCTTCCTTTTGTTGTGTCGTTTGTTTTATCGCCCGCATTTTCTATTCTATGTTTTGGAGTTGCTTTTAGTGCTCATTGTTTTAGGTGGATTTTTCCCTAAATATTTGAGTGCCTTCTTGTGACCGTTTTCTTTGAAGACTTTGTTGTAAATCTTTGTTGCTTCGCTAAAAATCTTGGCATTGGAGGAGTTGTCCGAGAGTCGTTTTTCTATGCCTTATGGTAGGTTCTTGAATAAGGATGGTGGTTGGTTGCTTTGGTTGTGCATGTAACTTATATTGCTGTTGGGCTCTTTGCATGGCTTGTTCTTACGTCCAATGTTACGTCGAGAAAATCAACGATCTTTTTGTTGGCCTTTATTCTTATTTTCAAGCCATTTTCGTCGAATATTTTGCAAATTTTTTTCTTTGTTAAGTCGACATTTCTTAGTGTCGTCTCTGTACAGTCCAGCATTTATATCCAAGTGTTGTAGTTGAGATAAAAAATAAAGTCCAACCATTCACAAATCTCCACACCATCATAACTTTCCAAAGTTACGTCAAAGAATGAATTTTTCTTTCTCCATGGTTGGCCGTTGTTGTATAGTGTAGTTCATTTAAATAGCGAATTACAATAAGTAATCTAGACTTTTCTTAATTTATTTGAGCTCCTTTGATCTGAAAGTTCAGCACTTTTCTAATTTTGTTCTTCGAGAGGCAGACAGAGGGCAAACTTTTTTGCTACCAAATCGCAATTCAGTACAGAGGTCATACTGAACTTTATTTAAAAAAAAAAAAAAGAAGAAGAAAAAAAAAGCGAGCTATATTTAGTGATAGGGAGAATTTTTTTCTTCTTGACATTTTGTTAAAAAAAAAGTTTGTAAGCAAATCAACAGCGTTTAAAGTATAATCGAGTAGTTTCCATTCAAGATCCGGGAACTGATATGAATTCTGATTTCCCACGAAAATAACTATGATGTGGATTTCACCAATATGTATACATACGTATATACACACAAGATATATATATATATAATATTATATATATATCGCAATATATTGATTGCAAACACTTTATCACTCTCTGGTCTTCACTGTTGTCGAGTACAGACGCTGATTTTAAATGTACTGTTTACATAAGACAAGGTAACATAGTTATAATAAATCCAATACGTGAATTACCATTTGAGTCTTTGCAAAGAAGGTATTTAAATATCATTATCATTTCAATTGTGGTTTTGAAGAGTGACCATAAAAATCAATTTCTGAGCAAGTTTAATTTTAAAGGGATTTAAAAAAATACTGGATATATATTTATTTGTAAATATTCTATCTAGATAATTTACTAGACTGTACTCTCATTCTCGTGCAAGCGATCTAGATTTATTTCTATTTTTACCCACGCTTCTTTTACTTTCAAAGTTGAGCACTAGTGTAACGAAGAATAGTATTAGATCTAGACTTTTCCTTTATTTGTGTGTGTTAGGGTTAGGGTTATATATATATATATATATATATATATATATATATATATATATATATCTATATATATATATATATATAGGGGGGGCGCTATATATAAAATTTGGAATCAAGATATCTCGATAATTCTAATTCTAAACACAAAATGTGGATATAAAACTTAATTTCTTTTGGAATAAAGGAATTCGAATTAATATTCTATTCTTTCTCAATCTATTTTTAAATAGTTTTAAACGCTTATTAGAACTCTCTTTTTTCGCGTTAAGTGCACTGCCTTGCAGGAATTCTTAGCCACGCAGTTATTTAAACCTAGATCTACACCTCAAGAAATACTTCTGTTGATAAAGAATGAAAAACTGGCAAGCAAAATTGTGATCGTAAATTAGCCTAATGTTGTTGAAACAAAGCATTTTGGGGAAATCGAGAATTGAGGAAAGCAGTTTGTGTTGAGTTTTTTATGGATTAGGACCTAGCCACATGAATGCTGTAGACGCCTGGAACGTTTCAAAGGTGTGGGTTGTGTAATAACGGAGGAGTTCGCAGTCAAAGCCTCCCAAGTCCGCTTTTATATAAATATATAAATATAATTATATCCTTTCTTTTTATTTTATTTTTCATAAAAGTAAATGTGTTTCAGCCTGAGAAGAATAAAATCTCCTTATTATTTTGCCGCGTTATGTCAAAACCTAATTTCATGCCAAAAATATCAAGCGGGCATTAGAATGATAATCTGAAAAGTAATATGAGCTTCCTAAACAGAACTTTTTCATATCGATCATTTACGGTAATGAAAAAAATGCTAGGATTATATACGGCTGAATCGAATAGATATAGATAGATCATTATTTGGTTCACTTACATGTTGTAAAAACTCTAATTTTGACAACTTTTTTCTTACTCTCTTCCCAACATCGTGCTTTTCTTACTGTCTTTTTTTTGCCGTTTTTCATGTATTAAACTAACATTAATCTTATGTCTTGGCAGGCTTTTTGTCAAGCTAAGTAATACTGCATTGTGTAGCGACAGTTAACATAAGATCTTGGACGCTATTATAAGGTCATTTGAGACAGTTGACACTTTAAATATTAACAGTAAATACATGCCTTTACATATGTTATCCACGTAGAAAGAGGAATAATGGGAATCATGAGATTCGTCATGGGAAATTAGTACGATGCTTTATATTCAAATCAAATAAACTTCTTGAGGCGGAAGAAAATATAGATTTGTCAAATTAACATAGTTTAAAGAGCGTTATTGAATACTAAAATATTTTAAAAATTCGAAAAAGGCTTTATAATCATCTTTATAACGTATTGATTTTATACTATAGCTCTGCAGCACAAACTTTTTTTCTTTTCTTAAAGTGAAGCAAAGCTATCAAAGCGTGTGCTGGATGATATTGATTTTTTTGTTTTGTTTCTTTTTTCTTTTTTTTTTTTTAGATAAAAAAATACCTTTAGACCTTTTTTTCATGTTCTAAGAATTGTACAGACATTATAAAAAAAATCTTAGATTATATTGCTGTGATACTCTTTTTTAATTGTTATTTTTCGGCCAAAGGCATTTAAAAGGGGGCTTTATTATATATATTTTTTTATTATAAATTTTTGACCTCAATAAATATCTCACGGCGGTAAAAGCATGATAAAATGATGAAATAAAAACTTAATAAAAAAATATCACGAACGTCATTAAGGTATTTCTTTGTGTGTGCTCCATTACTTACGATAAATGACAGATAAACACAATATCATTTATCTCGCCTTGAGTGGAGAAAAGATATTTAACATGTTTTCAATTTTCTTTTGAGTTCAGGTTTGTGACTTAATATCTAGCTCCGTTCCGAATAAAGTATTTTGTTTACATTTCCATAAATATCTTATCTCTTTCTTTTACTCATGACGTCAAAGATAGAGTTACAAAACCGTCGTTTCAAGCTGTTATCCTTATAACATCTATAGGCAAGAAACGGCCATTCTATCTTTCGATTTCGTAATATCTGTCATAAAGAATAATCGTAAAACACCAGGAAACGAAAGACTTAAAAAATCGCTCAGTTGTAAAGTTCAAAACTTAATTAAACATCCAATTCTACACGCAACATAATCGTCATTTTATTTATTGTTTCTAAACATTACAGTAATTAAGCGGATGGCCAGCCAATTCAACATAAAACATCAAATTTAATAATAAATGTATTCATCCCCATTATTTCGTATTACGGTCAATGCAACTAATTTAAAAAATACACAAAAACTAATAGAAAATGCTATTATTTAGCATAGAAGTCATGGATCCAGTAGCAAATCAATGAAACATGACTTTAAATCTAAAATCTAATTTATTTCAACCATTTTTTTCTTCTTTTCTATGGACAACAGATCTAACGCGGTTGGCTCCGCTGACAAAGCCACGATGTCTGGGAATATAGACAGGGTGGCCTACAGGCAGGACGGCAGCTACCAGAGCCTGACCAATTTGAGAGATAGTCCGCCCCACGATGTAATAAACCTCAGAGCTGGTTCCTCCAACAGCATCTCCAGAAGTTGCGGCGAGACGCCAGAGCATTTCTGGTCCTTCAAGTAGGTATCTTCAAACTGAACGCTAAGATAGATAGCGGAAGTTTTCTTTATGCTATTTCTGTTGCTATCTATCTGACTATCTGTCTGTCTGTCTGTCTGTCTCTCTCTCTTTCTCTCTCTCTCTCTCTCTCTCTCTCTCTCTCTCTCTCTCTCTCTCTCTCTCTCTCTCACTCACTCACTCACTCACTCCACGCACACCTTAAGAAAAAAGATAAAAAAAATTCCTTATTATTTTAAAGTATGATATAGCCATGATCAAATTTACTTTCAGAAATTTCCTTTTAAGGACTTAAAAAAAAGCTGGAATTCTGGACATAACACAAGTCCTAAAATATTTCTTTTAACCAGACTCAAACGCAAACTGGGAAACCATTCATTTCAAGACTCTACACAAGCTTCTTCATAACTTTATTCAAAGTTCTTGTAAGGGCTTTATTCTTTACATACTTAAATTTATTTTGGCGCTGTCAAAAAGCAAACACAGGGATCCTATTCTTTTACAATTGGATTATGGTTTCGCATCTTCAAATCAAAGCAACAGGAATCTTACCATCCGCTATGATCATGGAAGGAAATAAAATGGATGCAAAAATTTCCACGCATGAGGTGGCAGCGTTTAGTCTAAAGATACAAGAAAATATAATCTTACTAAATATCATATACTCTCATAACATTCGCCTCGTTTCGTTCTTTGCCTCCCGCCTCTCCAGTAACCAAAACAAAGACAAATTTATGAGGCCGCATAATTATAAAGACTGTAAGCATTGGGAAAAGTCATCTTAGCAAGAACAAAAAATAGTTTTATTATTTGCTTGGCTTATTACCATATTTTTCTTACCTGTCACCTGAGTTGGACAATTTCGATAATTTTTTTTTCGTGACCAAGAACGGATAAAACAAGAGAAGTCTTCTGAAGTTATCATTCGTCTTGATAAAATACTGTCCGATACGGCATGAAATAACATTCAAACCACACGAATCAGTCGCAGAGCTCAAGGTTAACTGTATTTTTATGATTCTTTTATCGCATCTTTAAATGTTTATATATCTGTCTGCGACGGACGATTCATGCACACAGTTTTTGTTTTACATAGGAGAGGATTTAATTCTTTTTGTTTCCATCTCTGAGAGTTAAAAGTTTTTGTTTGTTTTTTTATTTGCTGTTCGCAATAACAAAATGCTGCCTGAATTTATGGCTTTAAGAGCTTTGGAGGAGAGAGAAGCTAAAGAAGACAAGAGGAGCGTTGTCCCTGTCATGGCCAGGATGGGAAATATAGCTTCTGGCCAGAGCAGGCGGGTCTCGAGGTAAGATACATGACAAAAAATTTATATAATGAAATCTAATCAGTCAATAGATGCAGATTGAATCCATTTACTTTCTTCGAAGTTTTCAAAAACATGATGAAAGTTTAGTACGTCTAGTTAGATAACTTGCGGCAAAATAAAGAAAATATTGGATTTAAAAGAGTGGCAGATATTCGTGGAAGTAATGGTCTTTAATAGCCGTGGTTGTAATATTAGCTAGCAGAAGCAGTAGAAACAACGCACTGTAGTAGTAGTAGTAGTAGTAGTAGTTGTAGTAGTAGTAGTAGTAGTAGTAGTAGTAGTAGTAGTAGTAGTAGTAGTAGTAGTAGTAGTAGTAGTAGTAGTAGTAGTAGTAGTAGTAGTGGTAGTAGTAGTAGTTGTAGTAGTAGTAGTAGTAGTAGTAGTAGTAGTAGTAGTAGTAGTAGTAGTTGTAGTAGTAGTAGTAGTAGTAGTAGTAGTAGTAGTAGTAGTAGTAGTAGTAGTAGTAGTAGTAGTAGTAGTAGTAGTAGTAGTAGTAGAAGCAGCAGCAGCAGCAGTAATAGTAGTATTAGTAGGAGTATTAATAGTAGTAGTAGTAGTAGTAGTAGTAGTAGTAGTAGTAGTAGTAGTAGTAGTAGTAGTAGTAGTAGTAGTAGTAGTAGTAGTAGTAGTAGTAGAAGTAGAAGCAGTTGTAATAGTAGTTGTATTAGAAGGAGGAAGATGAGCAATAATATAGCAGTGGTATTTGGAACGGTGAACCTAGAGCAAGAGCAGATAACAATCAATGTAGTAGCATCAATATTATTAGTTGCAGTAGCAGCATTAATAAGAGTAATAGTTATAGAAATAATTTTGGAGGTACCAATTATTGAAGCATTGACAAAACTTAGTCATAATCTTTTATGATTTATGATACCCGGAAAAGCAAGACTGCCTTAAGTGATTAAAACTCCAACGTGAGCAACAAATCAAATGAAGTGTAAAAGTATGATTTTCCATAGTTCTTAAATTGTTTCGAACGAAATTTCATATTTCACTTTTTTATATTGCGTTTTATTGTTTCTCCTCTATAAAATTTTAATGTTCTTATACTTCTTTTCCTTCCTCATTCACATCGCCTCTTTATCTTCCATTTTCTTCGAAAAATTTTGTTTGTGTTCATTGTATTTTAAACCCGTCTCTTTCTCTCTCTCTCTCTCTCTCTCTCTCTCTCTCTCTCTCTCTCTCTCTCTCTCTCTCTCTCTCTCTCTCTATCTATCTATCTATCTATCTATCTATCTATCTATCTATCTATCTATCTATCTCTCTCTCTCTCTCTCTCTCTCTCTCTCTCTCTCTCTCTCTCTCTCTCTCTCTCTCTCTCTTTCTCTTTCTGTTCCTTTCCCTCTGTCGTGCACATCCTAAATACCCGAACCTCCCCCCCCCCAATTATTTGTTTTAAGTTTTCATATAATTTCACACTTGTACATTTTTCTCTCGCCCTTACAGAAATACCCACCCTTACAACTACCTAAATCGGGCTAGCTCTACAGAGCACTTGGGAGGCTCATATGACAGTGGGCTGGTTGGGGATCTGCGCGGCACAGACGAGCGAACTCCTCTTCTGAGACCCAGATCTTCATCAGATGAGTACGTCTGAATAATTTCGTGCTCAGCAACCTGCCGTTAATCCTGAATTGTCACTTACTGGTTTGCCTTGAACATCTTTTTGGGATAGGGAATTTGCAACGTAAAGCACTTTTGATGTGAATAGCTTCACCGGAGAGCTAGATAACAGAGAGTCTTCAGAGAAGAAAGCCCCCCTTATAATAAATCTCTGACACTCTAAAAAGACCGAGCCACACCTACGCCATGACTACCAGGTGTCTACCTGCTATCATTATTCGAATCCACAGCCTCATTTTGGCTGGACTGCTAACCCAAGCACTATTCCACCTCCATCTGGGCTTATTTTATTAGCAAGACGTTTTTTAAAACTCTTAGTAGTGTCGCAGACACTCGATTTTCAAAACACAAAGGAATTGTTTATTATCCTGGCTTAGTAAATCAGTATTATGGCTTTAGTGTATGTTAAAATATCCCGCTATAAAAAGGAGCATTATCATAATACCGATATTTTTAGTTCGCTATAGTCACTATCTCTTAATGAGACGTCCTCTGTGTACAATAAATAGGCCTTTGTTCGTTGGCAATTGCCTGCCTTGAACTTCAACAAGCGATTTCTACAAATTACTTAACCTTTAAAAAAAAAGAAAACGCCTTATAGACTATCAACAAGGCATTATATATATATTCTTAGTTAAAATTAGTTCTCTACTTTAAGCCAAGTAGTCTATTATCAATTCTTTTAGATTATTGACAGAAGAAGCATATCTTTCCTTACATTGGATTTAAAATGAGCTTGGATTGTTCTTAAATCTGGCATCTGACTGTGAATAAAATATTCTGTAAGACAAGACAATGTTACCTGGGTCGCAAAGAAAACAATACATTTAGAGATAATAACCAGCTGATGAATCAATATTTTTGTATCGATTTCAACTTCAATCAGAAGGAAAACTGAAAGATGGGAATATACATGTAAATAGTATAATTATGTTTGGTCTTATCTGAACGAATCTCTCTCTCTCTCTCTCTCTCTCTCTCTCTCTCTCTCTCTCTCTCTCTCTCTCTCTCTCTCTCTCTCTCTCTGACCTTCTATCTATCTATCTATCTATCTATCTCACCCTCCATCTGTCTCTCTATCTCTGTCTTTGTCTCTCTCGTTTTTTGTCTCCATCTCTCTCCATATTTTTCTTTCTTTCTATCTATCTATCTCCTCACTCTCTTTCTCTCTTCTCCTCACTCTCTCTCTCTCTCTCTCTCTCTCTCTCTCTCTCTCTCTCTCTCTCTCTGTTTCCTCTGTTTTCAGCTCTGTGTCCCGCAGTAGGACCTCGGACTATCCTCTTGACGTGAATTCACCAGAGGATCTCAGACGTTCCTCTAAGATCAAAGAGACTATGAAGACGTTAAATCTGTGGCCGCTGGAGAAGAAGCGGGCCTTCTCTTTACTCAAGATTTGCCTTTTGTTTGGAGTGACCATCATGGCTTGCGTATGTGTCTCTTTACGATTCGTTGCTTTTCTGCATTTCTTTTCAATTTAAAGTTTCTGTCAAAAAATAAATAAATCATCGAAAATTGCTGCATGCTTTGATAATGAATGGAAATAGGAAAGCGAGATTCCATGCAGAGGTTTTTCACGCGATCATTTCTCCGCGCTCATCTCCAACAAATTCTTTCTTCTCTGCAGCAGACTGCACCCCTTTCTATTAAAAGCTTAAGGATTTTCAAAAGAAAAAAAAAACAGTTTTAGAGTATATCTACATATTTCTAAATAATTTCTCCACTTTTTAGTACGAAATAGGCTTGAATCAAGCATTGTAAAACGAGATAAAATTGTTTTAGAACAACACAGGCTCCGACATGTGATAAGCAGCGCCATGACACTAATCTTACAGAGGGATGTACCCTTCGGTGTCAATGCGCTGCGGTGAATTTACCGCACGTCCTTTCACCGCTCCGTGGAATGTGGTCTTAACTCTAGCTTTTCTAAGGCTAGGATCTGAAAAAAAATTAAATAGAGTAAAAAATTAATCTAAATCCTTATTTACTGCACGTATTTCTATACTTCTACAAATGAATCCATAAGCTAGATCAAGGTCAGTTTAATTTAAATTGAAATTTTAATATAAGATGTAGTCTTATTATTAAGCTTACCATCTTAAGCTTTTATAAGCTTACTTCTGATTTGATCGCTGATGAGCCCGCTTCTACCTTTCATGTTTGCATCACATATAGTACCCCTTCGCTGGTCGTATCATTCAAGACCATTCATTATATTCCAATAGGACGTATTATCACTTCGTTTACAATAATTTGTAATGATTAATTTTGTTTGTCTCTTCTAGCTCGGCTTTATTTAACATTTGAAGTCCATATTCGATATACGATTTTAACTTCAGTGTTACGTTTTCATGCTCTTCCTCATATGTAAGTGTAGTAATACAGATAGTCTCAGTACATCTGTTTTATAGAGGTTTGAATAAAAAAAACAAACAAGAAAAAACAGAAAACAAGAAAAAAAAAAAGACTGCAAAGTTTTTCCCAAATTTTCCATAACACCTTTGTAGGTCCCAGTTCAGTATCAAATTCTATGTCCACCATTATTTTTATCCTCATTGATTATTTCCAACTTTTTTTTTAAACTCCTCTAGATTATGATGTTGATTGCAGAGGAACACGAAAACGTTCTTCACTTCACAATATTGAACTCATATAGTTCAGGTAAGTCGGTGAAAGATGAATATGTATACAATTTTCGAGTTACATTTTTATGTCCTTTCTCGATATGTTATTTATTGTTTAGAAAATACAAATTAATCATGCCAAGATAAGGGCGATGCGATAGAGGGATAGAAAGGCATAGAAAAAAATAGAGAAAAAAATACATGCATAGACAGTTAAACAGATTGAAAACCAGACATACAGACATATAGACAACAACATTTTTAAAAACGTAATCAAACTGTCTGTTTGTCCGGTAGAAACTAAAAAGTCAGCACAAAATTAAGCGTTTGTTTTTGTTTTGTTTTTTTAGTGTCTTAACGAAAATAATATTCTTTCCATTATCTCCAGAACTCCTCCTCGAGGCTCACTGTATCAAGAGCGAATCTCTTCTGAGGTCAACATTTCGTGGATCGTTCTTCCCTGAAACCAAGAGAGGGGAAAACTTCACCCAGACCCTTATCTTCTTGAACGACGAAAATGTGGTATTAAAGAACACAAAAAAAATTTGAGAAACAAATTCAGTCATCGCTAAATTCTTCACGACATCATACTGCTTCTGTCATGGTTTTTATTTTTCTCCTATTTTAGTTTCTTTTTAAATCATCAACATCATCATCATCATCATCATCATCATCATCTGTTCACTCCCGGACATTATAATATTCAATGGTGTCGCTATGTGATTGTCTGTGGGTTTCTAAGTGGTGGATCTAGAGCTTAATCATATGATTTTGATCTTCTCTCATTTTCTTTACAAAAGTGCAATGTGTAATGGGAGTGAAAAATCACTCTAGTCTGGTTGATGTCTTTTCACATTCCATGAAATACGGCAGTAAATTGAGAATTAGATCAATAGCTTAGGATATGAAAAGATGAGTGACAATATATATATATATATATATATATATATACATATCAATTATATTATTTTTATGGTCAATCATGCGAATATCCCAAGTCATAACATAACATAAGTTTATTATTTAAAACATAGTATATGCTTTCATCCATCTTTTTATCTATGCTAAATGGACATATTTGAATATAATATTGAACTAAGTGTATTAGTCCCATTAAAATGATTATTTTAGATGTACTGATACCTTCTAAGTCGTTTTCTTTTTTTATTTCACAGATGAATTTAACCATAGACCCAGATGCTATAGAAACAAGAGATATTGTGACTTTACACGCAGACTTCACTTGCCATCAGTGAGTTTCAACTACTCTTTTCTAACAAAAATTATGTCCTATATACTTTGAAAACATAATATATCACCTTACTGGCAACGGGTAATATTCATAAGAAAACACAGATAGCGAATTGATTTCTTATCTTCGTGCGAGAATCTTACGAAAAAAATTGAAACCAGATTTATTCTATGACTTAGTTGTTGTTGTTTTTTTTTTTTAATTTCCTTCCCAATAGTTTTACATATTCAGATCTTTGATAAGAGGTAAATCAATGATTTTTGTTATTTTTTTTTAGTGCCTGTCTATGATTACATACCTCCAACTGTTATAATTTGCACGTTTTTTTCGAATGTCGATAGCGGAAAAGACTACAATATTACAGCGACATCGGAGGCCAAGATTCCATTCGAGTGGTCCATCAGCGCCCTTCCGCCGGAAGTGAAACAGGAGGTCGTATTTGCCTTCCTGATTTTGGCTTTCGTATATGTCCTCATCATATTTGAGGTGAGTAGACTTTTACAACTGTTTCAGTAAATTTTAATTTCTGGGAATAAACTAACAATGAACTTTTATTGTTGTCATAATCTCAAAATACATATATTGTTTTATTTAGTGTTTCACCAGACCAAATTAAATCTATTAAAAGTATCACATATCTTAATTATGATTATAGACCTGCCGAATATTTAGTATAAAATATTTTATTAATTTATAACAACATATAATTCTGCATGTTACAGCAAAAACGCCGTGGTTTTTTTGTTTTGTTTTGTTGTTGTTTTTTGTTTATTTAATTTCATGTTTAAACAACACACCATTGGTCAAAAACGAATTCATATAAATGCCCTCCAGAAAAAAAGAAGATTTGACCATTTGTGGTAAAAGATTGCGCTAAATGTCACCGACAAAGCCAAAATTTTTAATCTGTAAGATACGGCCTTGAACGAATAAATCGCAAACAAGAAATCCAATAATACCAAAGACATACCATGGCATAGTTTGCAAAAAAAAATTCACGTATTTTTACTTATTTCGTTTTAATATCTTTTAAATACGATCTATTTAAATTCCTTTAACCTAGCGTATCATGAAACTCATTCTATAAACATACTATTTTATCGAATTTTTCAACGCTTTATATTTGTAAATTTACTACACACAGTTAGAATATAGTGAGGTGTTCATGAATACCCACCTTTGATTTCAGTTTTTAAATATCTTTACCGCATCTGTGATCCCTTATTATTAAACGGAAACATCAAAGATAAACGTAATTTGCGTAACTTTAATTGACATATTCTGTCATAAAAGATGCGGCTTTTAGCTGCAACATAAAAAAAAAAATATCTTAAGACAAAAAAAATAATTCCATCTTTTTGAAATACAAATTTGTTTATTTTTTTTACGACTTGTAAATATTTCTTTGCAACATTATTCTTTCCTTATATTTAATTCTCAGTTTGTCCACCGCGCTTTGGCTGCGATGCTTGGTGCCCTCACAGCCTTGGCAGTTCTTTCTTTCCTTCACCAGGTGAACACTGTTTCCTTCTAATTGCTGCCATTACAAAAAAGATAATGTCTTTCATCAATATTTGATATCTATCGATGCCATTGCTTTTTCTTTGAAAACAGCAATGTCTTACTTCATTGCCCTTTATATCAAAACGAATAAATTTGATAAATCTTCTCCATTTTCTCACGACTCTCTTTTGCTATAAAACTAGAAATGATTTTGGAATTTTGCGTTCTTGACTTGTTTTTTTGACAGTAAAAAAAATTATAGAGCGCAAAGAATGAAAATTCAACATAGGTGTAAATAGAAAGAAATAGAAATGAAATTTTATAGGGCATTATTTGAAGAAAAAAATTAGTAATCTTTCAAAGAAAACCTTAAACTTTGTTGCTGTTTTTTCCTCCACCAAATTTGATCCTTTGTTAGTTAGCAAGAGATAGTCACATATTTGGCTGTAAGTTTTATGAAAAAAAACAAAAAAACAAAACCTCCACTGATATCACCTCAGAATGCTTTTCCAACATAAAAAGAGTGCTTAAAAAACTATTTCATTCCCAGAGACCTAGCATGGATGTGATAATTTCCTGGATTGATATGGAAACCTTGACCTTGCTATTCGGTATGATGATTATCGTATCGATATTCGCGGAGACCGGATTTTTCGATTACTCCGCCCTGCAGGTTCGGCATAGAACGTTTTTTTTTAACTTACATCTTATCGGAAATGTCCTTTTATGTAGTAAGTATTGAAGCGAATTGGAAAAATAAAAGAACGTTTTATTTGTTTTAAAGTCAAGATGACAAAATAAAGGCTAAATGGTGATTTGCATTCATTTGAAATGTTGCTAGACATCTAACATTTTAATAGTGCTTTTGGCAGCCTTTTAAAAGGTCAATATATATTGAATCTCCATAAATTCTAGAAGTATCTTTTATGAATGTGCTAAATACACTTAATATCACGGACTGATATTGTATTGCTTGGAGTGAAATCATTACCCAATCACTTTCCGTGTACCGCTCTCTCTCTGTTCAAGGCGTACAAACTAGCCAAAGGTCAAGTTTGGCCGCTGATCACACTGCTGTGTGTGTTTAGTGCGATTGTGTCGGCCTTCCTGGACAATGTGACAACCATCCTTCTCATGACACCTGTCACTATCAGGTAAAGTTGAAAGGGTTTAAGTGCATACCATTGTTCTTCATTTACAGTACTAGTATGTCTATTTAAACATATGTATTGTTATAATTTATTTATTTTGATAGGCGCAATTGATTTCTCCCTACTTCCTTCTTTTAAAAATTTTTAAAAGAAGACTGTAAACTTTGAAAATTCTTTTTAACTTTGAAGCTACCAAACCGAGACATCAATAAATAGACTTTGGTCTAGGAGAACAGCGAATAGCGATAAAGGCAGCTCCATTCTGTAAAAACAAAATATTGAAATCAATGAAATGTAATAGTTAAAAAGCATGAAACAATTAAGGTAATTTCTTCAAAATAATTTTTGAGGCTTAAATAAATAAAATACCAATAAATGAGCTTTTTCTCCCGAAATGAAAAAAATCACAGCACTTAGAAAAATTTCCATCTTTTTCTCTGCATCTCCAATTTTCCACAGACTGTGCGAGGTTCTCAACTTAGACCCAAAGCGTATCCTGATAGCCGAGGTTCTGTTCTCCAACATCGGGGGTACCGCCACGGCTATTGGCGACCCTCCTAATGTCATCATTGTGGGCGCGCTGTCCAGCAAGGTAAAAAGACCCTGACTGAAAAAATATGTTGTGCTTATGCCACGTAAAAATACATTCAGAAATACATTCATTACGCAACGCCAGCGCAAAAAATTGTTTTCTTTGTTTCTTATCTCCTCAAATTTTCGACTTTCAGTTAAATGCTGAGAATTTTTTTACAAAGGATAAAATGGAAAATGTTTGATAATGTCATTGAAATGACTTGTCAGTGACTCAAACCTTTGCTGGTTTGTTAATGAGATTGAGGTTTCTATGTTAAGAAAAGGAGGTACCTGCTTATTATATAAGATCAACCTAGAATCGTGTCTTTAAAGTGTTTTATAGCAATAACCAAATCCTTACTTTAAAACTTTCCAGTCTCTTTTAACATTTTCTTCGTAAACTGTCTTTAATTCCTTTCTTATCGGACTAATTTTTTTCCTCACTCCTTGAGTCTCGTTTTGTACAGAACAGGTCTTGTTTATAAATTCCGTATTGCTGCCTCCCACTTTAAAATATGTATAGTTTAAGATTATTAAAAAAAACATCTTTAAACTCTAAATTGGTGAAACAACTGTTCAAAATTTCAAACAGTTTTCCTACAGAAAATGAGAAAAGTTTTCTATGTTATTCATTTACGGCATTCATTTATATATTACAAAGTGGACTCCGTAGATCTAAGGAAATCATCTATATTATTATTACAATGCTTCACTCTGTAAATCATTTAACGCTTCACAACATTTTATTGAGCACTCCTATTTATTATTTTTAAATGCCAGAATCGCTAGTAAATGTCTCTTATTTGATAACGGTTAAGCTTTGTATGAATGTACAAGCAAACGTTGAATTTGTCCGTGTTCCTCAGGGCATCGGATTCTCGACCTTCACAATGCACATGTTTCCTGGTATTGTCATCGTCTGTTTCATCGGTTATGGTGTGCTGCGTCTTTACTACAGAGATATGAACAATCTGCAGAATAAGGATCCCCCAGAAATTGCTGGTACTCATTTCATCTCTTAATGCTCAGGCAGTTTCGTTTAAAATTTTTTTTTGGTCACTATCCTTTACTAGTTTTCAGTATTTATTGTTGAAAAAAAGCAACACAAAATAAAGCAATGGAAGGCTAAAATATAAAAACATTAGTTTCGTATTGTTAGTTTTAGAAATATGACTGCATGTCTAAAAATATTATCCATTACACTGTTACAGTCTCTGAAGAATTGAAAGGGGTTTAAGTTATGCTCACATAGCAGCTTACATGAACTAAAAAGTGCTCATCTTTTTTTCTTGATATTTTTAGGTTTTTTTTTTTAATTTAAATTAGGACTTTGCTGTGCAAACTAATTTATCTCCGACTAGTCGCACAATGACAGAATGATTAAGCCTTTTTTTTTACCAATGCATGGTACACTATTCGGTGCACTGATTTTATTTTCAAACTATAACAGTCTAGTCAAATTTCTAGAGGGGCCTTCTTTCAATCCAGTTGTGTGTGGATTCTTTCGTTTTCGCCAGAGATAAAGCATGAGGTGGTTATGTGGCGCAGGGCCGCAGGGCGTATGAATGTCATCACTAGAGAGGAGACAATCATGAAAGCTCTATTCCTGCAGAAGAGTGTGGAGATGGAGCATAATCTGAACAAGATCATCCATAAGCAGAGGTCGGGCTTTATCTCCTTATGTTTTTTTTTTCATATTTCGATGTGTAACTTTATGCTCTTAAGCGCTTCGCGATAAGACCAAGTTTTGTGATCGTTTGAGTAGTTTTATCTACGTAGTTAATGCCCTAGGTAATGATAATAATAATAATAATAATAATAATAATAATAATAATAATAATAATAATAATAATAATAATAATAATAATAATAATAATAATAATAATAATAATAATAATAATAATAATAATAATAATAATAATAATAATAATAATAGTACTAATCATAATTATAATGATGATGATAAAAATAATGATACTGATGTTAATAAGAATGATAACAATAATAATAATAATAATAATAATAATAATAATAATAATAATAATAATAATAATAATAATAATAATAATAATAATAATAATAGCAATAATAGTAGTAGTAGTAGTAGTAGTAGTAGTAGTAGTAGTAGTAGTAGTAGTAGTAGTAGTAGTAGTAGTAGTAGTAGTAGTAGTAGTAGTAGTAGTAGTAGTAGTAGTAGTGGTAGTAGTAATGATAATTATAATAAAAATAACAAGGACAACAACAAGGACAACAACAACAACAACAACAACAACAACAACAACAAAAACTCAACAAATAAACTAACCACATCAATATTTCACGGGAGTTTGGAAAAAGAACGATTGAGTACCAGTGTTTCCAGAATCACACTTCAGTAGGACAGGCACACTTGGATCTCCTTAGATCTATTACGCGATACTATTATTATATTACTCTGCTTATATGAAGCTCTCTAGGTGCCTTTATCTACGATTCATCTATGCATGTAATATCAACGATTGTTAGAGAAGCAGATACAAGGATAAGAAGATATGTTTCTATTAATACATCATGCAGGAGTGAAAGTGATTTGCATGAGGTAAACAGTTAATCTGTATAATTATAATGTTAAAATTTCTTAATTGTAGTAATTGAAGTAATGACGTTCATTTAAAAACTTTTCATGTTTTCATTTTTCTTATAATTTTGTGTAGGCCAAATTTCCCGAAATGGGATGATACAGATAATGTTATCTTATATTTTATATTAAAAAAAATATCTGTGCTCATGCTTTCCGTTTTTTATATTTTTGTTTTCAGGAAGAATGAGCGGCGGTCTTTTTATTCCACAATTAAGAAATTAGAACATGAGGTGAGTTATTAACTATATACTCGCCTTCATTTCAAGTATTGTTTAAGATATCGATAACATTTTTGATGCAACAAAAAGTAATGTAGGATTAAAGAGTTCTTCACAAGATTTATTGAAATGAATAATGAATGATTCATTATTTTGTGGTTCTTCCAAATACAATATTCAAATCATCTTACTATTTAAGTAAAGTCATTCAATGTTTATAAGAACATACTTGCAGTTCCTGTAATGTTTCAATTTTTTTTTTCATTTCTTGCCATTATACTTTGGCACAAACTTGCCATAAACTATTCTTAGCACGACACAGATATTTCATGTTATGACATACTGCTCAATATTTTTTTATATTATCGTTATCTCTCAGTATTTTGTCGTTTGAGAAGATTTTTCGCTTATTTATCGCAAGATACACCAATATCATGTACTTGTTGTCACACAAACCTATGGTTATGCGAAGATGTTATTTTCACGTTACTCATTATTTCAGTACCGGATCAAAGACATCCCTTTACTGGTCAAATGTGGAGCAGTTTTGTTCGTGGTAATCGTTCTTCTATTCACATATTCTTTCGTGGATTCAATACATGCTGATATAGGTAAGAAGCCTACAAATTCAGTGTTTCTCAATACCCAGCCGTGGATAGTATATGCCGATTATAGTATTTCATAAGAGCATTTTAATTTCCTTCTTTGTCTTTCTTTTTCGTAGCATAAATTCAAGAAGAGCATTAATAATGACTTGAGTCTGAATAATTTTTTTCATATTGAAGGTAGGATGATTAAACTAGAATAAAAATATAAATGAAATGAAATGACAGATTACATTCTTTAAAGAAATTTTCTAGAACACTGTTTAAAAAATTTTTTACAGAATGGGAAATTATGATTGTTTTAAACAGCAAAGCAATTAAAAAAAATATCACATACATGTACACGCTTTATCCGTTGTTTATTCGATCCACGTATAACTATTTTTTGTTCCCTTTCTGGTAAACCTCCACCAGGCTGGATCGCTGTTCTGGGCGCCATCTGGCTGCTTGTCTTGGCAGACATTCATGACTTTGAAGGTATCCTGCACAAGGTGGAGTGGGCAACTCTGCTCTTCTTTGCCGGGCTGTTTATTCTCATGGAAGTATGTCTTATTGCCTTTTGTTTTTAACTAGACCTAGGTGAATGTCGCTAAAGACATGGCGGCTGTTCTGTCCATAACGAGGCTTCCTCAAATTCAGGCCAATTCACCAAAGTGAACAAAGTTTTGCAGTCAGTGAAAGAGAGAGCTATGTCATTTAACTAATTGGCAGAGTTAGAACAGTTAGATATTTTTGTTGTGTAGGTTTGCAGGCTGAATTATAAGTGCGCTCTGGGTACAATTCTGTCTTAACTATGTCCAAAAGTTAAAAGGAATAGATCACTATAACTCAAACATTCAAAAGTTTTTTCACTTCGGTGACTTGGCCTTTACTTTAGGAAGCCTCGGTCCAAGTCATTTAGAATAATATGTAACAGGTTCTCTTTGGAAATAAAAAATTGAAAAGTATTCAATGGATATATCACAACTTTCCTTTGCTAGGGTTCAAAAATGGGTATGGTTATTCAAATTGTTAATAATGGTTGCTTCATTTGTCTCTTTTTTTTTCCACGGGGTTCTTTAATCACTGTCGAACCGATATTAAGGTAAATTGATCGCCACTGATGATTTATTGTTTCAATGGAAAAAATTTGGCAAAGAGTAAATGTTAATTGACGACACTTTATAAATAGCATACAAAATGTATAAATAATGAGGTTCAGATTATCTACACCCAGAAATTCAAAAACAAACAGCCAAATAAAACATCATAATTATTAAAAGGATAAAAAATTCGTGTTAGTTTGTCTATGACTATCAATTCTGTGGAAATAAAATACAATTTTTTTTTAAACTTGTCTGCTCCTCTTTCACAGGCCCTGGCAGAGCTCGGATTGATGCAGACGATAGGTGACGCCATAGCAGACGTGATCAGTCAGGCTGACGAAGACAACCGTCTTTTAGTCGCCCTGTTGCTCATCTTGTGGGTCTCAGCGCTCGCCTCCAGTTTTATCGACAACATTCCCTACACCACGGCCATGGTGAGGTTTTTACTTGATTTAACTTTATGTTCTTGTATTAAAATAAAATATTTACATGAGACTGAAGGTATTATGGTCTTAACTAGCGATTTTAGGTGATAGCACATAATTTTCATTTTGCTGCGTAATAGACACTTTGAAAAACCTGGGTCATTGTTATTATCTTTTTTTTTTTTAATACACAATGTATATAATAGGAGATTAATTTATTTTCTTGGTAAACGTCAAGATGATAGTTGAATCGAATTTAGAATTTCAAGAAATTACACAAGACGGCCATTATTATTATTTTCTTACTCATTTCAAAAGATCCCTCGTATTGTGAAAACATGTACAATATATATTGTTAGAAAAAAAAATTAATTTTGTGTTTCAAAAAGATGAACATCTGGCCATCATGAAAATACTTGTGCGTTGAAGTGAATAGACCTTTGGGTTATCGTGGCTTCACATATACCGGTATTTAAATAATCGATTCTTCAAAAGCTATGCGGCAAGCAGTAGTTGAATTGAACGATTGTTCCAGCTTTACGCAAAGCGTGAATGTATTCAATTACCTTGTTTCCTCAGTTTTAAGCGAAACCAGAATAATGAGTTTGTATCCTTCCTTTCGGGAATGTTTATTCTTACTAGCTTTGCTTTAAGGACTCTTGTCTTCATTTATTTCATGACAGTGGAATAATATAATCTCTACTGTTCCTTCTAAAGGTGCCCATCTTGGAACAGCTGGCAGATAAGCCGGAGCTCAAATTGGATTTGTTACCCATGGTTGTGGCCCTTGCTATGGGAGCCTGTCTGGGCGGTGAGTATGGGCGCCCCGAAACTATGAAATAGGGAGAAATAGGTGATGTAACGCCTAGCTTTAAACAATAAGAACAATGCGATGCAAGCTTCTTTTTCTTTTTTAATATGATCCGCTACAATTGTCTTGATCTGCATTGGCTTCATCCTATATAATCCATTTTGGCCCTCAATTACCACTCTCATCAGGGGGAAAAATTGTTTATACCGAGCGATTCTCAGGGACTCAGAGCTATAGATTGGAGAATTAGAAGCCTAGACTCTTGGTAAAACGAATCCAAGAGTATACTGCTGGACAAGGAGGGTAAAGCAAATAACTGTGGTAGTGTCTAACACTTTAATAGATTACTCCAATCTAGCCTTATCGTATAAATATATTTTTGTAACAGCCCCCTCCCACATACACACAGACACTTTATGGGTTTTATTTGTTGTTGTTGTTTCTTGTGAGAGAATTTATTCTTTTCCAATCGGTTATAAAAATAATAATTATATTTCCTAAAAAAACGCATTAGGTATGTTACATGATTTTTAATCATTGCTTAATTTTTACCCATGCATACAAATGACCATCTTTGTAGAACATATTTTGTCTGCGACTTTTTACAATTTTAACAAATGTCCAGTAAATTGTAGAAGATAACGATCTTTCGTCTTATAATTGGACAATTTATCAAATTCTTTGCTTCTACAAGAACCACAGGAATCGAAAAGCTGGAGTAAAAATGGCGACTCGGTAATTCCATTCCCATTTCTTTGAAATCTTCTAGGAAACGGTACTCTGATTGGAGCCTCCTGCAATGTGGTGTGTGCTGGCATCGCAGATCAGCACGGATATGGCTTCTCCTTCAAAGAGTTTTTCAAGTAAGATAATGATCAAAGAGTACTGTTTCGTTTTTAACAGCTCTGAAAATGTTATCAAAAAGTGTCAGGTGATTAACATGCAATCGATAAGTGTATAAAAGACTTATTAGGCTGACAAATTAATTGGAAATGACATGTAGTGAGACTTTACTGGTGCACTTTTAAAATTTATGAAATTTGCAATTCAAAGAATAAAAGTTTTGAAATGAACAGTTACTGTTTTTATACTTTTGTTATACGAATTGTACATCATCTCCAAATCTCCAAGTCAAAAGAGAAAACTTCAACTTAACTTTTAATATATCAGGAATGAAAATAAAAGAGAGAGAGAGAGGGGAGAGAGAGACAGACAGACAGACAGACAGACAGGCTGACAGAAAAAAGTGTGGGGAGCAAATTGTGGAAAAGTGAAAACAAATAATCAGCCAAGAACGGAAAAAAAAACAAAATTATTTTATAACTTTCTCAGAGGAACAGTTGAAAACTTAAAAAAAAAAAGAAAATAATTGTTTTCTCTTCAAATATATTTGGATGTAAGGGTTTTAACACTAGTCTCTTATATCTTTTTATAACTGCGTCGAAGTGATGACTTATGCCCTCTGAACATCAGGTATCTCGATATACACTTAACAATGTATTCCTAGGCATGGTTGTTTTATCTCTATCGTAACTCATTTATTGTCAATATCCGACCAGGATCGGTTTCCCTATGATGTTGGTGACCACCGTAGGAGCCACGGCCTATGTTCTCATCTGCCACTGCGCCTTCCATTGGAACTCCATATGAGATGTCCGGAGAGTCCACACCACAGGATTTAATATTGTTTTTCTATGAACAATCATGCCAATATGACAAGTCAGGGAAAAAAAGGACGGGGGGATGTATGTTAATGGACACGTTAAACTGACAATACAAATGGGTATTACTATTACAACGATATGATTATTTTTGATAAGTTTTACTGGTGTCAATTATGATGTAAATATTTTATACTTCTAATGTTAAATTCTATTTTGGATGTAATTATTAATTTCAGTGTCAATGCTGCTTCATCTGTGATCGTTGCTGTTTTAAATATTTGTATACTTCATTTCCAATTTTTTTAATCCACCCATAAGCTGCTGTCTCATCTTTGTAAAATATTTGCATCAGTTTCTATATATTAAATTGTTGCCAAGCATCAAACTTATTTCACATTTCCGTATTATAATTTCAACAAAAACTAAATAGAAGACTGTGTCAATAGAGCACCCTCAGTGTGTTTGCTTTATTGAAAAGCTAAATAAACTTTCCCAAATCGTCTTTCAATGTGAACAAACCTGATTCAGCCTTATAAGCAGATTTTTTTTGTGTGGAAAATGTGGAATTGTGTTTAAAAACTACAAATTTATTCCCATAATAATAAATATCAAGTGGTTTACATAGCAGTAAATTCATATTTTTTCATTATCTTGTTTTATGTGATGAACAAATTGGAAGAGTACTTTTTTCAAGACACCACATAGTTTAACAAAATTACATTTTTGAGAACTCGAGTGTGATGAATCTCCATAGACTTTTGTCTGCGATGACGAAGCTCTCAAGATTCGTATTTTCACTTTTTTTAAGCGTATTGAAGTCATAGAAAGAAGAAGTGTAGTGTGAGTAATGATTCGAAACAATCCAAGAACACCACAGGTCAGGCTTTATCATCTCTGATTGGTCTGGTGTTATTATATTAAGTACTGGGATATTTAGGTTTATGTCGGAAATTACTTTTTAGGGCTATAGTGCTTCAAACAAAAAAAAAATTTTTTTTCAAGGTTGCCTACTTTTCTCACGAAGAGTAAATCATTTTTCCGTCTTGTCAAAAAGTGTCAAAGTCCAAAAGTAAATTTAAATATTTTTTAAAAAGATATTTGCAATTCTGCAGGAAGACTTTCTCTAACTTTAAACGCGTTTTTCCCAGTTTCTCATTCCTCAACCTTGTCTTAAATTTTGTGTTATATCCCAGCCAAATATTAAGATATTTTCAAGATTTCAACTATTTTATGTAGGGAATTGATTGGACTTTCAGAAAATATGGAACCCACAATATGCCCAAACTGGTCATTTAGTCTAAAAGTTGATTAAATTAATGCACTTGAAACTCTCTTGGACGTCACGGTTGATAAATTATAAAATTCGTTGGGCCAGTATCAATTCGTTTTTGGTAACAAATGATTTTATGACTTTTTCTCCCTGTTGCTACTAGGTTAAGCACGAAATATCATTCTTGTAGTTATTAATAAACGTAAGTGCAATGTACATATATATATATATATATATATATATATATATATATATATATATATATATATATATATATATATATATATTTCTATGAAAATGACACATTTATTTAAATAAAAATATATAATATAGTGACAAATTATTGCATTAATAATATTTTATACTTAAAGCATTGGCAAGTAATCTGTTCATTATTATTTTTAATAAATCAATATATTTCATGAAAAAAAACAACAACAAAAAACTCTCTTTAATAAATTGTGCTTAGATATTTGGTGACATTTTGATGTTGTTTAGGAATTGATGAGGTTGTGCAATATAAATGATGAGTAATTAAAATTTATGAGCTATAGGGAATGCAATTTGACAAAGAGTTATTTACCTTATGATTAGTCATTCACTTACTACAAGAATAAAAGACATTTCGGAAATCTACAAGTACTATGAGAAAAGTTATCTAATTTTGTAAAGTCTTCATTCAAAAATATTTTAAAGCATTCATTTTATTTATATTTCTAAATAAATAGACGGCTAAGAATTCCCGCAAGTCAATGCACTTTAAGCACTTTTTGTGGGAAGTCATAGCATTATAAAACACGTGTAGAAGGAGCTATAAATAGATTGGGAAATTAGCTTATTTCTGAGATTTTGCTGTACAAATTTTCCAATTTGCGAATTTTCCTGACATGATTTTCACACCTATGGGCATTTTATCTGTAGACGCTATTGTTTGATACGCTCCAAAAAAAATTCTAAAGCGGAGTTTTTTAGTTTCAGTTTTAGAAATAGCATGAGTCTTTGTAAGTTCGAGTTCGCTATTGTGTTGTGACTGCGAGAAAGTTTTATATATTTTAAACACGATATTAAACTTTTGATTCATAGTTATAAAGATCAGTCTCATCATTAACCATGAGTTATATTCTTCTTATGCGCATTATCATTTGAAATATGTTTGCTTTACGATATTTAACGATGCCTTCATTACAAAGTCAATAAAAATTCAAAGAAAATAAAGATTTAGAAGTCTTCAATTTCTGTTTACACCAGTGATAGCTGTTTTATTGGTTGTTGTTATTGTTGTTGTTTATTCATGTTTCTTTCGTCTGTTGGCAAGTTTGAGATTGACGTGTATATTTTTTATTAATACTCCATCAATACTATTATTTTTTTTTTTCCTTTATTCCAGGTCCGTATGAATTTTCTGAAAATCGGGTTTTCCTGTTTATACGGAACAATGTTTCAACAACCATGAAGGCAGAAATTTATGGAAGCTTTTTTTGAATCTCTCAATTGTATTAGTATCATGAGCGAAGATATTACAAAGTCTGACCTATTAAGAAATCGTCTCAATATATTATGTGACCGAATGTATGTGATCTTCATGAAATAATTAGTGCATATTTGAACATCTTTCATTGGAATGTTGAGCTTTTAAATTATTTCCTCCTTAATATTATCTCTTTCTTTTTATTTTGAGTATTTGATGAGCTATGTAAAAAATTCCCTCTTATATGCTTTTGATAGTTTCATCATGCAAGCCCATTGTATCGAAAAGAATATTTTTTTTTTTCATTTAGGACTAAATTCCATTAAAAAACTTATTAGATTTTACGGGGTTTATTTTTCAGAATATTACCTTTGATCACTGATGGAAACTAGTGCATGGTTCGAAAAACATTTTATTTATTTTCGTTTATGAGCAAACGTAAAAATCAAAAGTCCTTTTACCACAGGTTGTAGTCACATACTCACAAACTGGTAAAAACGATGTTATTTTGTTATCAGGAAGACATTTATTCTTTTATTGTTGAAGCTTGCATTTCACTGTTTACTTTTTTTAGAATGAGAAAACCACGAGATAAGAAATAAGTTTATTAAATCTCGTTTTTTATTTTTCCTCTCAAAAATATCAAAGCGCAACTTAAGTCAAAGAATATGTCGAAGGAATATCCAAAATTCTTTGGGTTTTAGATCGATGCATCCTATCTCATGCGTTATTATATACTATCTTAGCTTACTCAATTATTTAAAAGTGTATAAAATGATTATAGCTAGCAAAGTCAACGACTGCAGTCGTCATGACTATCACTCCGCGTCGCACTGCTGTATGTAGGCCGAAATCTCTTTCAGGCCTTGCTCGTGGTGGCGCTCTCGTCAGAAGGGCTGTACATGGACAGCCACAGGTAGAGCCGCTCCACACCTTTCTTCATGCCGTACCTCAGGTTGTGGTTGTCCGTCGAGGTTCGAGCGCTCCCACTGTAGTCATGTCTACACAGCGCACAAGTGTTTCCAACAGCACATTTTACAATTTTTTTTTTAATTATTTAGCATAACTCACCTTTAGATCATGAACGAAATAAAATAATTACAGCGAAACACGGTTAAATCAAAAGTGTTAAAACAAAAGTGTATGGCTAAGCCAAAACGATTTGTGTGCTCAAAATATTCCTTTATCCTCTGAAAATTACTCTAGGTCTATTTCACCAAAATCTGTTTAAAACAAACAGGATATTGGCAGTTCCTAAAATTTCGGTTTAACTCCGTTACACTAAATATTCTTCTAAGGGTGTCGGGCGTTGTGGCGATGCTTGTGTTATTGGGACTTGCCAGTTGAAAGTTGATACATGTATTATATTGTCTCAAGAATGTAGCAAGCAGGACTGGAGGTTTTGTTTGATAGGATTTTGATCGGTCGGTAAATAAGAGCATACTCTGCTCTCTATTTTCTATGTTTTCATAATTATCCCTAAGCGTTAGTAATGGCCGGCTTACCTGAAATAACCTTCATCCGCTAAGTGCTGCATCAAACGCGAGGGTTTCACTTTTTTGACGATGTTTTCCATCTGGACTTTGTGGATACGTTTCAGGATTTCCTGATTTGAGAGTGGCTCGTCTGTTGTGGTTTCGGGCAGCCTCACAGCTTTCAAGTTGATGGTTTGGATAAGGAAGCTTAAGTTTTAATCAAAAACTTCGCACCTTATTCTCTGTTTTATATCACACCAGTTCGTTATCTAATTTTTAATTAATTTTTGTATACTTAATATAATGATGGAATGCATATTGCGCTTAAAACATAAAAAGATCCCTTCATATGCCTAATTAAGACCCTTTTGTTTCCTGAAACAGTTAGTTTGCTCGTTTGAGTTGCTCCATCGATAGGCCCTCCACACAAACACAAAGCTAACTATCTTGGTCTTACGCAATTGTCCGTAATGTGGTCCAACGCAATTGTCCTTAATGACACTTGATAGTGTCCAACCATTTACTTATTAACTTATTTTGTATAAGAACAGATAGAGACTATCTCACTCTTGGTGCTGTTATTAGTGTAAAGTAAGAAAACGAGCATAATCTTCAATACTAGTTAATACCTGCGTATAATCTTTTGAAAAACGTTTTCAACTAATTCTTAGAAAAAAAATTATTCTGTACTTTTGTAAGGTCCCTCTTATCACTCATTACAATGCCATCTATGACTTTCTATAAAAAAAAAGTGCCTTGCCTTACATATCGTGCGGGATTCAAAGTTGCACATTTTTTTATATCTTCATAATAATGAGCGTTTAAAAAGAAACTATAAATAGATTGGAATTACAGAAAATTTGTTTATCTTTTTTAATATTTTAAGAAACATCTAAGACCGGAGTTTTATGACCGATCTTAATATTGCGATGCCATGATTTTTCGGTAATAAAATATTCGCTTTCTTAGCCTTCTAGATTCTTAGTAATATTGCGAGGAATGTCTGAATCAATGAACTAAGCTTCATTCTAATGCCATTTTCACCAATTATCTGAGAGAGGCTATGATAACATTAAGTGTTATCAGAGCCTATCGCGAATTTCAGAACTGGAAGAACGTAAGCTACTGAAGGGTGTTTTCATAGCTGTATTGGTTTAAAAGAAAAGACGGCTTTACCCTGTGGCATCCCTGTTTCATCTTCGTCGTCGTCGTCTTCTTGTTCGTTGCCAGTGACAGAGAAGCGGGGTCTAGCGGATTTATCGCTTGTACTTCTCGAGCTAGAAGGAGCTTTCCTTCTGCTGAAGCCGTTTGGAGTATGCGCTGCACCTGCGGTCCCACGAAGATTGTTGCCTGAACCGCCGTACCCATCTCCGCCGTCCCCGGAGGATACGCTTGATCGCCGAGCAGTGGCTGGTCTGTTGGGGGCCTCCCTGGCTCCGCTCTTGCATCCTCTGTCAGGGTTTGAGCAGCTCGATTGGCTCCTCCTAAACATGGCCGTTTCCACCGGTGTGGGCTCCTTGTATGAATTGCGGCAAGACGGACGGTCAACATTGGAGCCCCCGTCATACCTAGCAGTGGGAGGTGACCTGGGCGATGGAGAGGAGAAGACACTCTTTGCGGCACCACCGCAAGGCGAATTCTGACTTGTCGAGCAGCCAAGCCTCGTCCTACTTAAAAATAAGTCTGAGGATTCAACATGTTTGATAAAAGGATCTTAGAATTTTCACCAAGAAATCTTAATTTAAAAGATCCGATCCGACTGCTACACACATAACTGTTGCAAAGACCGACCTACCTTTTTATTTTTTTTTTATTTAACTTTTATAAGAACTATCATGACAAAGTTTATAAATTATAGAGAGCTAGCTGTCACAATTAAGAGTTGGTTGTTTATTGAATTTTACTTCTAAAACAATTTAGTCTTACAATTCGACCATTCATTAATATCTATGAAGATTGTCCATTAATTTTGTAACATACGATAAAGTCTTAAATCCACATTTTAGAACTCTTAAAGAGTTGTTTGGTTTTTCTTCATACCCAATCTTTTAGAAAATGTGTATGAAAAAAATTCTTTATATCATTATAAAAACTTTTAAAAAAATAGATATTTCTTTTCGCGAATGATTGATGGCCTTCATTCACGATTGAAAAATAACTTTACATTTATGTTTCATGCGACAAAATGTAAAATTTTGCCGAAAGGGGTGAATGACGTTTTTTCATTGATGTGGATTAAATTGATATTTGGGTGGAGTTGTGGTCTATTGATAGATGTCCGACGTTTGCTCTAGAAGATATGGGGGGGGGGGGGGGGTGTAGGTTCAAATCCTTAGCTGGGCAAGATGCTGTTTTTCTAATCTTTGAGAGAGATTTTTCCCATAAATTGTTTCCTACATAATTATCAAGAAGGAAATAAGTGTATGAGGGTAAATAGTTGATCTTTTAAGTGCGCAATCTGTAGCAGTCACTTTGCTGTTGGTTAAAAAGGAGCAGTACATCTCTGTTATGACTTTAGGCCCAGACACATTTTCTTGTGGGATTATAAAACTTACGACACAATAATGTAAAATAACGATAGTGGAAGGAGGAAATTGCACACATTTTCCTTACGTAAATAGGATGTCATACGTTTTGTTAAAACTTCTGTGAGGTTTATATTTACTTCGTTTACAATGCGATGACAGTAATGGAATTCAGAACTCTTTTTCAATTTCGTCAAACTTTCATTTTTAAACATTAAAATCAAGAAAGTCGAACATGTTTTTAAAGTGTTTAACGACATTGTTATTATAATTTTGTCGCAATCCTTTGGAAAATGCATATTGAAAATTCAAAGAAAAAGTCAAATTTAGATCATGCTATAAAGTTTATGGGGAATAATAATATTTGGAACATCTGTTATTCAAAATGCTCATACCCAAAGATCATGTATGAGTATTCTCAGAAGTCTCATACGATTATGTCAAAAAGAAAAGTGCCATGCCCACACGCTCATTGTTTAAAGATTCAAGTTATACTGCTATAGGGCTCTACTAAAATGTAAATAGAATGATACAGTTGTAATGCAATCATGTGGGTACCTTTTAGTTGCAAAAGCCTAGATCTCATCTCATGCTAAGCGTGTACTCGAACTATTGACTCTTTTTCACTACTGCACTGAAATTAATGCCGTGCCTTCTCACAGAGGCACATCTATTTATATGTTTGTGTATAACTATGTTTTTATTGTATAGGGGTGGACTTTGGGTATAGATATGTATCAGTCATAATAATATGGTCATATATCTAAAGGGCAGAGAACTTTTTTTTTAACATGGTACAAAGATTAATAATTTTGTCTCATTTGAGACTTGTACCTAATTCACCCTGCGAAAGCTCAACTTAATCTGATGAAAGTCATGTCATTCTGCCATTTGCATAAAGAGTACAGAAAATTTCAGATCAGCAAATTCTTACACCGCTCTAGTACAGATAGCTATTGTGTACATTATTTCTCATACTTCAAAGGGCGAAAAAGAGGACCGACTCTTCTTAATATTTATTCTATTTTCCCGATAATGATTTATCATTATTTTGAGCAGGCAAAGAGAGAAACATCGATAAATTTAATAAAGAGCAAAAAACTATCGTAAAAGCATTTTGTGCTTACAATTATGACAAGAGTTTAAACATTTTCATGAAGTCAAGTATATTACATTAAAAAAAATTTCGTTTTTAATGTATGTGATTGACTTTGTTTGATACACCCTCTGAAAATCAAACGCGCTTCGAATTGGTTTTTTTTTTCTGATACTCAAAAAGAAATGAAAGAGGAGAAAAGACCTAAACTATAGAATAATGGTATGGAAATTAAGTATAATATAGATAAACCTAGCAGTGTAGAATATTCCTTAAATAAGAGCAAGTCTCATCGGGATAATCGCACTATTGTGTATAAATATCTTGGATGGTAGGCCCCCATTTGAAAATCGTTTTGTTTTTCAATCACACAGAGGCCTTGTGTTAGAGCGGAATACTAATGCCATGAACAATTATTTCGAATGAACCCATTTGGTCAAAAACGAAGTAACCTTTACCCTATAAAGGTCTTTGCACTTCAGCAAAGATAATACCAGTGGTATTAGCAAATTATAACTTAATGTGCTCTTTGAATTGGCTGTATTTTTGTAACATTTCGGTGGGACATTTTGTCTGAGCCCCTAACAGTCCACATAATGTAATGAAAGCTAATTGAGACAAGTGTACTAAACTAAATCGGGCACGTGTCCACATGATTTCGTGACAGTATTAAGTAGCATCTGCAATAATGATCTGAGCTAAAATTATGCTCTGGCATAAAGTTGATTGTCCGCGTTTGGCATCGCAAATGCCAAATTTCAGACCCTAGATGAGTACTTTGAAATCTGTTGCAATAAATTCTCATGGGCCACTAGATGAATGAGAGATAATCATTCTTTCAAATATGATACTGTCTCTGCCACTACATCGAGGAAAATTTCTGTAAAAGTAAAACGACCATTGACCTGCTAAGAGATTTTTCATCTCAGCATTGGCCATATTCTGGAGCTTGAGATACGGATCCGGCAGACCCTCTGTCGATGGCTCAGCTATCTGTGAGGATGATCCTAGAATAAGATAAAAAAACTTATTAAACAAAGGTTTAGTTCGACAAAGTCATTATAGTCAGGTATTTATCACACAAGCTTTACAATTCTACGGAAATCATCGATTTATCATGCAATTACTAACCACCTCGGGCCAAAGATAGTTGCAGGCATACAAAACGCACTCTCAGGGTATGCATTTTACGCTTTGGGCGAAACTATTCATCCGTTTTCTAAGGCTTAGACAATGTAACATGAATGATGACACTTCTAGAATAATTGTATTAACCAAAATAAAAATTAAGGAGAAAGTTAATACCTTTTGCCCTGAAGTCTTCTCAAAAGGAAATTAGTGGGCTAGACAAGACAAATTTTAATTGAAACTGAAGTTCTGAAAATACCAAATTGTACACGTGTAAGATTCTAAGATCCACCATACACACAGAGGGGATGCTAGGCGTTGCACAAGGTATACGTGCAAGGCATTCTGCGTTGTGTTTTTACATACCACACACACCCTCTATATCCGGGTTTTTCATGCGGTTTTCCCACACGCAGGGCTCAGCGCTGGGCTCGTGAGATCTAACCTCTGCGCCTCGCGCAACCACGGTGTGCATGTTGGCTTTAAGAGAGACTTAGCGGTTGGTTAACAGTTTAGAGTTCAGAACTACTAGTACTAGAACTACTAAGGTAAACACCAAGATGATCTCTATTCATTATAGCGGATAGTATTTCTAGTCTGTAGAATTTACAAGATATGAACGCGAAAAGAGTCTCGGCCAAAAGTTTACCTCTCTAGGAACAGAGACTCAGGAAAAAAAATGGCTGGTAGAAGTGATGTTCTCAGTTCTTAGAAGATCTCTTAGAAACATCATGTTGCAGCAAGAAAGTGCAATATTCACCAGAATTCCTTCTCTTTCCTTGAAGAGTTTTAGTGGTTTCTGTTGGCTACTGGCAGTAAACTTAACTGGCACATCATTTTAAAAACTTTGAAAGCTCAGTATCTTCAATTTCGGCAACGAAATATTCTCAAAAACTGGAATGTATGTCTTTCAGGTACCATTAAACCAAAAGATTAGTAGGATAACTATGGATAAAAGTGAACATTTTAGAAAGGCGCCTCATTCTTACCAAATTTTGTGAAATTCGTTGGTGACGACCCAGAAGCTGGTCTTCTTTCAATTTTACAGGTGAGCTGGGCAGGTCCATTAGACCTGGGCTTGTTGCCGGCAGATGTGCTCCTATTCCCACATTTGTTCTCATTAAAATGTCCACAGTCGGCCAAACTATGTCCCTTACAAGCACTCTTGGCTGGTAGAGTCGAATTACTAGAGGCCTCTTTTTTGGCGATTTTTCCAGCGTGAGGAACGGTGGACGCAATGCGAAAACCAGTGCTGAAGATTTGTTAGATTCCAGTGGAGGAGTGCTATTGATATGCTTAGGATTAATTAAAGTTCCTACATTTTATTTCTTTCCACTGTCACTATAAAGTGTTCGTTCATTTTATTCCTTCCTCTTTTTTTTATTTCTACTGCTGCAAACTACTACTACTACTACTACTACTACTACTACTACTACTACTACTACTACTACTACTACTACTACTACTACTACTACTACTACTACTACTACTACTACTACTACTACTACTACTACTACTACTACTACTACTACTACTACTACTACTACTACTACTACTACTACTACTACTACTACTACTGCTGCTGCTGCTGCTGCTGCTGCTGCTGCTGCTGCTTCTTCTTCTTCTTCTTCTTCTTCTTCTTCTTCTTCTTCTTCTTCTTCTTCTTCTTCTTCTTCTTCTTCTTCTTCTTCTTCTTCTTCTTCTTCTTCTTCTTCTAACACTATTACTAAAATTTTAACAACTACTTCAATTTCAAGGGAAAACATAAAAAAGCGGTGTTATGGAACTGCTAGAAAAAAAATTAGCCTGATTGAACAGAAATTCAAAATCAGCAAATTATACAGATACATATAGTATTACATGGAGATGCCTAAAATGAATGAAATAAAAAGAAACGCGCCTTTGAATAAGCTAATAACAATAAATCTAGAATTCGGAACAAAAATTAAAGAAATGAAAAGCAAGAAGGGGTCGACAAACATGGTTAGCAAGTCAGAGAAAGCTAGGGAGAAAAAAGGAAAAGATAGAGAGACAGAAAGGAAGGAGAACGAGAGAGAGAGAGAGAGAGAGAGAGAGAGAGAGAGAGAGAGAGAGACAGAGACAGAGACAGAGACAGAGAGAGAGAGAGAGACAGAGAGAGAAAGAAACCTAGATGGGTTTAGTAAATAAAGAGCGGAAAAGAGACATTTTCTTGGATTTTGTGTGTGTGAGTTTTCTATTCCACCATTCTCGTGTCCCCTCCCCAAATTTATTTCTCTGAATCTGTCTCTCCATTCCTCATCACCCCACCTGTTTCTCTCTCTCTCTCTCTCTCTCTCTCTCTCTCTCTCTCTCTCTCTCTCTCTCTCTCTCTCTCTCTCTCTCTCTCTCTCTCTCTCTCTCTCTCTCTCTCTCTCTCTCTCTCTCTCTCTCTTCCTCACACCCACCCACACTGAATCGCTACCTCTTTTACTCTCAGTCCCTCTCATCTCAGTCTATCTATTGTTTCTCCACGAGTTTATTTCTCTCTCACCCTATTTTACAGACAACTTTGCATAATTATTTTCAACGTCTACGTATAAATACTCGAACCTAAAATTGCAAGCGGCTCCTTTGCCGTTATTCCGATCTTTACTACTTATCTTGGAGCGTGGCACCCTGTGTCTTCCCCCACTCACGGACTTGCGCCTCTGCCCATCTTTGTGCTTCTGGTCACCTGAACGATGTTTGCCCGTGCGTCCCACGGGTTGCGATGTGTGAGTACTAGAAGTCAAGGGCATGGTCAGTGCCTGTGTGGTGTCGATTTTCAAAATAGTAGGGAAAAAAATAAAGCGATTAGAGTCGTAGCGTTCCAAGGGCAATTTTAGGGGAGATAATTTTTCTTAATTTTCTCATTGTGTGAAACTCAAGTCGGCACTATTGAAGATGGTGAGCGAAAATTTTTTAAAAAGATAATGTACCTTGCTTTTCGGGTACTTGATAACGATATTTATGTTTGTTTGTTTTCTTCAATTCATTTTTAATCTCCTTGCCTTATCAGGAGCCATTAAAAGTCTGTCCTCTTCATCAGTTTCTGCTTTAAAAAAAAATTCAAGAGTTGGATGCAATTCTTGGTTTATTATTATTTTTTTTTCAAAGCTTTTCATTGCCTTTGAAAATCAAGGAAAAATAGCATTAGCAAAAAAAAAAATATACCCTAAACAACTCGTTTGTTGTTCTAGCTTCTAACACTCTGAAAGCAGCTTAGACGAGCTAAACCTGTTAAGCGTCACCACAGGTTCATTGCTAATTGAGTCAATATTAAACTGTATAATGATTATTATTATTATTATTATTATTATTATTATTATTATTATTATTATTATTATTATTATTATTATTATTATTATTATTATTATACTTAGTGTTATTCTTATTATTATTATTATTATTATTATTATTATTATTATTATTATTATTATTATTATTATTATTATTATTATTATTATTATTATTTTGCTTTAAATAATCGGGATCTCCAAGCGACATTTTAGGAGATTCAGATGGAAAAACCTTTTCTTTCTCCCAAAATATTTTCGCATAGAGCCTGACTACTTCCAACAATATTTAGCTTCTTCGACTACGTAGTGTGCTCTTAGACTGCAGGGAAAAAAATCTTCAGGAACAGGCTGAAGTAAGAAGTAGCTGATGGGATTGACCAGTCCGACCTCTTTACTTCATCCAATAAGATTTTTCTGTCTCTACGCTCCAGTCCCGCCGTTGGTTAGACGCTTCGCCAAGATGACTATAGAGTGTCGTACCAAAGATTCAAAGTTCGATCTGAATCTAGATCTAGATTCCGGATTTTGCCGCATAATAAAAATAAACTATATAAAGATTCGACGTTGATCTTTACAAAAATTTCTCAGAATGATAGCATAATTATTGTTTTTCTATTGCAAAGAGTCAGATTTTGAGGTCTTTTGTTGAAATTTATTGTGAAATGCAAAATTAATGCGGAGCTGCTATATTGTAGTGCCTTAATTCCTTTCATTGTGGATGCTTAGTTACGGCATATTTTGATGTCACGTCGGATCTGTGGATAAGATTTGATGCCAAGTACCAGAGGAACACTAACTTGTGGTTTCTCTAAATATGCACAAACAAGAATAATTTGTCACTCATCATAGAATCATGATGAGCGGTTTTTTTTTTGTTTTTTTTTTTGGGGGGGGTCGTTATATAGATTGGGTAAAGAAAATGCCATGGCTCAGTATAGCATTTTAAGAAAATTAGGAAATGACAAAGGTTCTTTTTTTCTGTTTACTGGGCATAAACTCCGTTTATTTGACAATTTTTCGCTTGTCCGGTCGAGTCTAGTATAAGGATATGGCTCAAGAGAGGTGGTTTTTATCGCTGGCAGTGACTGAACTTCCTTAAATTCTGGGATTAGAATAATATCAGTCAGATCTATACTTTGCGTGTTTACTAGTTGAGTTTGGTGTCTCGTCTTTTCCTTTTAGCCCTTCCCATCGAGCGTTTGTTTGATACACCGAAAAACTTCTAAGACCACCTTGATATATCAAACAACCAATCAAATAAACAAACATACAGCAGTGCTGAATGGTAATACAAATGAGTGTGTGCTTTCATCTGATCCTGTCAACTCTCCTACTACTTCCAAATTATGTGGTAAGAGTCGCATTGTACACTGAAATTATACCATCGCAGTAGGAGTAAAAAGCCATAATGTCACTGTCCCTTGATAAGCCTTGGTTACTAATTCTAAACATTCTGCAGTTTATCCGTTCCACAACAGTATAAATGTACCAAGAGAATTTAGAATAAATTAGCTGTAGAACCAAATATTCGTTACCTCAAATCGTAAAATACTAGTAATGCTTTTCACAGGAGATGCTAGCGCATAATTTAGAGCTATATTAAATGAACTATGATTTTTAAAGCCGTCATATTTCCTTCACAAATCTGCAGCTCAAAAAGGTAATACTTATAGGTCTTTTTTTGTAAATTATAGCAGCTAAAATGTACCTACTTACATTAGTTTGCAGAAGCGTTTTTCTTTCAAAGTAAATTTTGTGCGGCCTGTAGATCCAGATGCAGATTAGATTTAAATCTAAATCGATAATCCTTTTTTTTGTGGGATTGGCGAAGCCTTGGTCTTTCAATAAGCCAGTTTTAAGGCAGTGCTATAATTTTTTTGGGGAATTTTCCAAATTAATTGTTCACCTTTCTTCTGTTGATGAGTAATGTGCATATGATACCCGACAGTAATTAGAAACAATTTATCGGCTCAAAATAAATCAATGCTTTTCTCCCTTGCTATTCGAACCCTGTAATACATAAGCTTCAGTGTCCAAAAATTTTTTTTTGATTATTTAAATGAAAATTCGACATGGGATTACTGCAGAGTATGACTTTAAGCCTTATAATTTTATTTACACGGTTTTGATTTGCCTTTCACAACCTCAATAATTGATTACGTTAATATATGTATTTTTGTATTGCTTAGATATGGGTTGCAAAGGAAAGGATCAAAGCAAATTTTCTAAGATCTTTGTCTGTTTTGCCTAACTAAACTAAACCTTGTCAATTTTTAGCCATGAAATTTCAATTTTTTTTGGTACAGCACTACTTAATAATCTTGAAAATTGTGGCTGCAGCATTTGATTAGACATACTAACATGTCAGCACATTTTGACATGTGTACATTATTTTTAAAAAGCATAAACGATTAGCGCTTACGCTTGATAAAGATCATCCTCATTACCTGGCTTTGTCCACTTCTTTACATAGTCTTTAGGCCAATCATAATTATATCTGGCATTGTTTTATAGTATAATTTGTAGTTATTGTTTTTCATTTGCCTTGTAGTGGCACCTGTTCTTCCACATCTTAACATCAGTTATTGTTCACGGTCGCCTGAGGCAGATGACAATCGACATTTTAAACTGATGTCAACATCACTAATAACAAGGGTTCAGACATGATAACATTTTCCATGTTGTTCATGATTATAATCTTTTAACCATATTTTTTTTCAGATTGCTTGTTTACCTGCATTCTTTATTAGTATACTGACTTCTTCTCTTCACCTTCTTAATACTCTTTTTTGTCATCCGCCCTTTCTGCCTCTCTCTCTCTCTCTGTCTCTCTCTATCTCTCTCTCTCTCTGTCTCTCTCTATCTCTCTCTGTCTCTCTCTATCTCTCTCTCTATCTCTCTCTCCCTCTATTTCTCTCTCTCTGTCTCTCTCTATCTCTCTGTCTCTCTCTATCTCTCTCTGTCTCTCTCTATCTCTCTCTCTATCTCTCTCTGTCTCTCTCTATCTCTCTCTCTCCCTGTATCTCTCTCTCTCTTTCTCTCTCTCACACACACACTAACATTTTCATTGCATGGCGATATCACTGTCAGCTTTTGAAATGTTGTCCTTATTCAATTCACCTGTGAACTTTAAAACAGTCGTTGAAGAGTCAAAGTTAAAAGTTTGAGTTTAGAGACAAATGAGACAAATAGTAAACGAATCAACCTCAATCCATAACTTTTCTTCACGTTTGTTTGTTTTTTTTTGTTTTGTTTTTGTTTTTGTTTTGTTTTTTTGTTTTTTTTTTGTTTTTTTGTTTTTTTTTTGGGGGGAGGTGATTATTTTTTTTACCGCGTGCGTGAGACACTGATCTTGGCAGATCAAAAATCAGTAAACTTTAACACTGTACAATAAATAGCTTTGGAAGGTATAGCGAAAAGAAATCGAGTTGCCTTTTATAATAAAAATAAACCAAAGAATAGGACAAATATTGTCGTTGCTGTTGTTTGAAATGTCACGTCTAAAGAAGAAATAAGTAAAAAAAAATCAACGTATCGTTATTAAGATGAACGTCGCACAAACTGCAATATTATTTTTTATTAAAAAATCGTACTACAGAGACAAAACAAGATCACTCATAAATAGAAAACGGAAACGCCAGGCAACCTTTTTTGGCCATGTTATGAGGAGAGAGAAAATGAAACATCTTGTGATAACTGAAATGATCGAAGGAACACAAAGCAGGGGAAACAGCATTGGATGTTGGATGGACTGACAAAGTGGCTCAAAGTAGGACGAGTGACTGAAGTGCTGGAAGTAGCGATGGATAAATATGCGTGGAAGGTCACAATCGCCTACGCCAAAGATCGCGGCACTTGGGTGACTACAAAGACAAAGCAAAAATGTTAATAATATAAGAACGGAGAGATTTCAACTTTTATTTCATTAACACTTAATTGCTTCAGGGGTGTCGCTCAAATAATTTATTTCGAGGTTGATATCTATTACTTCAACTAATAGTGCAATAACATTGTCCCCGTTGACAGATCTGTAATGAAAATCATTAGCGTCTTATTTCAATCAACATACATTTTTCCAATGGCATTTTTCGTAAGGTCTGCCAAATAGACAGAGCACAAGAATAACAAGACAGAGCATTCGCTGGTTACAAAAAAAAAATAATAAAAAAACAAAGCAAAGACAAAGAACTTCCGTGACCTCCTCCCGTAATTTCATCCAATAATATTGTTGTTTCTCCTCTGCACAACTTCCGGGCACCAGACGCTCCGCCATGTTGACGGAGGTGAGGCAGACTTAAACTAGTACTCAAATATAGAGCTAGACCTCAATTTTGGGTCTTGACGCAAAATAAAAATGAACTTAACATTTTTAACTTATCCAGGTTTGTAGTTCTCTGCTGGTTTAACAAGAATGAATTACAAAATCTTTCATGATGAAGTATAGAGACATTTTCGAATTGAAAGTCAAAACAAGGTAGAAGATCATGTAAGTTTGAAAGGGAGAAAAAGTACGGTTCTGCTATGCTTAGATTTGTGCTGGTAATGACGAAAATGCACCTACCAAAAAAAAAATAAAATAAAATAAATATATAAAAGTTGATCATGGGTGTAACTTTTATCTTGGTCTACTCACGATTCATATTTTTATCTACTTTAGTGTGTAGACATTTGTAGCCTTATTTTTTTTTTTTAAAGAAGAAAAGTAGAAGAAAAAAAACCCCGCTATAACAGATCAAAACCAGATTGAACACCTATGCTCTTTTGCTTATTATCCTCAATTTGGCCGAGTAAGAATAAGCAGCCAAGCACTCATCTGAAAAGCTTTGCGAGCGCTGAGAGACTGCGTAAATCAGGATAAGATAACAATTTGGCAGGAATTTCTAGGGGATTCCCCAGTATTTTTACTGAAAGGTCTAATAACTCAGAACTCAGACAGACAGAAGGTTGGGAATTATAGCTGAAGGTTTTCCTGCCAAGAGTGCATACGTTTTCCAAGATCAAGACAAAATAAAGAATGTATACTGTAGACTAGATTTACATTAAGATCGAGATGTAGGTGCCCTCATTCCATCTACCACATAAAATCAGCTGTTGAACTGCGGCTTGCGTAATTTTGTTGCGAGTTTACGGCGCAGTAAAAAATCAACGCAAGGGGAGATAAACAAAGGCTAGTGTTTGTTTTCTAAATATTGTCATCAGTTGACGGTCTGAAACCGGTCTTGTCTTTGCATCCTTCCCCTGAACTCACGATTGTTTACCGTACGGTAATCTCTCTCTCTCTCTCTCTCTCTCTCTCTCTCTCTCTCTCTCTCTCTCTCTCTCTCTCTCTCTCTCTCTCTCTCTCTCTCTCTCTCTCTCTCTCTCTCTCTCTCTCTCTCTCTCTCTCTCTCTCTCTCTCTCTCTCTCTCTCTCTCTCTCTCTCTCTCTTTCTCTCTCTCTCCCTCTCTCTCTCTTTCTCTCTTTCTCTCTTTCTTTCTCCCTCTCTCTCTCCCTCTCTCTCCCTCTCTCTCTCCCTCTCTCTCTCTCTTTCTTTCTCTCTCTCTTTCTCTCTCTCTCTCTATCTCTGTCTCTCAGCCCCTGTCTCTGCATCTGTCTCTCTCTATCTCTCTATTTCTATCTCAGTATGGCTTTAACTCTATTCCCTATTTCTCTTTCCTTTTTATCTATCTTTCTTGTCTTTTTCGTCGGACAATTTCTTTCTCTATCCAAATTAAAAAAATCTACATTCTACGTTCTCTCTTATCCCCCCCCCTCTCTCTCTCTCCCTCTCTCTCTCTCTCTCTTTCTCTCTCTCTCTCTTTCTCTCTCTCTCTCTCTATCTCTGTCTCTCAGCCCCTGTCTCTCAGCCCCTGTCTCTGCATCTGTCTCTCTCTATCTCTCTATTTCTATCTCAGTATGGCTTTAACTCTATTCCCTATTTCTCTTTCCTTTTTATCTATCTTTCTTGTCTTTTTCGTCGGACAATTTCTTTCTCTATCCAAATTTAAAAAATCTACATTCTACGTTCTCTCTTATCCCCCCCCCCTCTCTCTCTCTCTCTCTCTCTCTCTCTCTCTCTCTCTTTCTCTCTCTCTCTCTTCTTCTTCCTACGTGTCGTCTTTACTTCTATATGTCTTTCTTTTTCATCCCTCCCTATTTATTTGTTCTGATGTGCCTTCCATCACTTTCATTGTTACATTGTCATTACCGTTTCTTTTCCTGCATACTCCCTACCGCTGTTCTCTTCTCTGTCTTTCAATGTTTGTCGGTCTGTGTATACATTTTTCTCTATATCTATACTATCTACTTTTTTCCAAACTGAATGTACGTATCTTTCCATCTCTGTGACTCCATCAGTCAATCAAGCTATAATTACACTCTCTATTCAGTCGCTCTTTTTATCCATATGTGGTAACCGTATATCGTTATGAACCAGGATTCAAACGCAGTTTTGGTGGAGATAGGGTACCGAATAAACGTGTATAACCTACCTGTTTATTTATTTATCGATCAATAGCCCACGCCTGACAGGTGATCCTTTTGACATAACTCGGCTCAACTATCGTGCATCACACAACTGTTTAGAATCACAAGGCTATTAACACGATCTGAGTAACTCTCACAATAGAAATAAGTTGAGCAAACGAAAAAAAAAAAAGAAAGAAAAAATAACTGAAGATTGAAACAAGTTAGAGCGAGTGGGTTCAAGTTATAGAGCAAACTGAAATACTCTCTTATTTTCTATTTTACCTTTGTCTCCCCTCCTCCCTCCACCTCCGTCTTCTCTCTCTCTCTCTCTCTCTCTCTCTCTCTCTCTCTCTCTCTCTCTCTCTCTCTCTCTCTCTCTCTCTCTCTCTCTCTCTCTCTCTCTCTCTCCCTCTCTCTCTCCAATCCTTCTCTATCTATTTACACCCCCCTTTTCTCTTGCTTTTTCCATTATCTGTTTCTTTTCATCTTCTTAGTTCTCTCTATATATATATCTCTCACTTTTTTGTCGCTCACTCTTTCTCTCATATTCTTAGCTCTTTTATCATTTTCCAACATTCTCTTAAATTTACGTTTTACCTAGCGAGCACCACTTTCCTCTTGAAAGCGTCCTTATATTTCTATAAGGCTGGAAATCATATCTTCAGTCTTAACGTACCTGCTTCCTGTGCATAAAATGTGCTTTATCGTTACAAATGTTAGCTGACCATTTTTGGACAATATTTTCAGGCTTAAATTATTAAAAAAAAAAAAAAAAAAAAAAAAAACGCGTTTGCTTTAAATTAGATCGAGGGAATTTATGACTTTCCACTTTCCCATAAAATCAATTCTAACTTTTAATTAGCCCGCTGAAATATAGCTTTTAACTAAGAAAGTCTTTAAAAAAGAGGACTAGCAACATTATATAATTTCCGTGCGGTAACAGGTTCCCTTACTTGACACGAAGTTTACCGATAAACAAGTGGGTCGTTTTATAGCTAAACATAGTTGAACAGGAGACAGTGTGTACTCACCAGGTGAATATCACATTATACGACACAACTCACCTTCACAATGCTACATACAGCGACTGTCCTCACGCACCGTCTAGGATAAATAAGATCTTTTTTAATCATTCTTTTGGCTTTAAACCGAGGCTTCTTAAAATAGGCTATGTCACAGAAGTGAACAAACTTTTACAGTAAGTATAAGAATGACCTGTATCTTTTAACTATTTGGCAGAGTTAGGACAGTTGGATATTTTTGTTGAGTCGGCACGTAGGCTGAAGTATAAGTGGTTCTGAGTACAATTCTGTCTAACTGTGTCCAAAAGCTAAAAGAAATAGATCACTATAACTCAAAGATGGAAAAGTTTATTCACTTCGGTGACTTGGCCTGATTGTTAGGAAGCCTCGGTTTAAACCTATCGAGAGTTATGATTTCAGTAGTAAATTTAGAGCATCTTTTGTGAATAAAGGCCATATTTTTGTGAATCTAAACCATGTTTTGGGAAATTTATCTAAACAATAATGTAGATAATAGGGGTTCCGCGTTGTGCTCAGAGAAACTAAAGATATAGCTTTAAGATACCAGTTTCAATAACATCAACACGGATAGAATGGAGATGAAGGTAAGCATTTACATTTATAGGCAACCTTCTATGAAAACTCTCACACAAAAAAGCTAGGGTAACTGGTGGGTTGATTTCATAATTGTATCACGGCTTATGATAGTGTTTATTCTCAGACCTTTTTAGATCTCACAGAACTAAAAAGGCCTTAATCTTTAGGGTTTGAATTATTGTAGCATATGTAGTAATGTTTGAAATGCAGAAAAAAATACATCGACTTAAAGTCTAATACACAAAGCTTGTGCTTCGGAGAGCTATTAATTCATAATACGCATCTTTAAAAGATGTTCCATCTCTTTTGAGTGAAGACTTGCTCTTACAAATATATATACATACATATATATATATATATATATATTATTGGAGTTCACATAAAATAATGAGTCTAGATACAAAGGAAAAAAATGTTTAAAAATGTAAAACATATATTTTAGCACACGATAGGTTAAGATAAAAAAGAATACTTGTTGGGTTGTTGTTGGTTTTGTTTTGTTTTGTTTTTTTCTGGGGTTTTTTTTCTGGGGTTATTTTTTGCATATTTGCAAATTATATTTAAGGTTTTGGGTTGTTATCAATATTACTTCACAAAACAAAGTTCTGCGCAAAGCATTCCCATTTGCTTCAGTCACAACGACATGAATTCACTACAGTGAAGAATTTTTTTGTCACTGATGTCAAGATCTGGGTTTTGGAGTGCAGTTGTGGGAACCGTTATCACACTCGTATTCTCTTGAAATGTTGATGCAAGTAAAAGAAAAAAAAATGGAGACTTGCTCCTATAATAGACCTAAAAATATATGTAAATACACAAGCAAGTGATTAGATAAGGAAATAGAAAGAACGGCACAGGAAATCACAAACATAGGTCTAACCCACGGTTTTTCATATAATATGAAAGTTTCAAGAATACCAGAATAGCGAACTAATGGTAAGGACGGGGAACAAACCCGCATCAATGTACTTCACAGGCGTTTTGTCGAGTCAAGGCTATCATTTTAACTGCTAAACCATCTCGGTGTTTGAAAAAAAAAGATAAAAAAAAATTCAAGAAATAGACTCCTGCTGCCTAACATAGGCAGAGTTTCTCTGTGAGCGACCTAGTTAAGTTTTGTGTTTTTTTAATAGAGACTGACTCCATATTTTATTACTCGAAAAGTGATTATGTGCGGGGTTTTTTTTGTTGTTTCTTTTTTCTTTTCTTTTCTTTTCTTGTTTTTCTTTTTTTTTTTGCCAAACGAGAGAAATTGCGCCATGACCTATAACTGCCAAAGACACCTTACTCTTTTCTCTTTCAGATTTTTTACAAGAATATTACTTAAGCCCCCTGTATTTCACCAGTTAAGCTTTGTTTTCTATGCATTTCGTTTTCCTAGGATCCTAGCACGGTGAATTTATCAGTATTTGTATCAAAATACAGATAACATGAGTATATTAATTTTTACCGCATAAAGTCAAAAGAGGCTCTCTCTCTCTCTCTCTCTCTCTCTCTCTCTCTCTCTCTCTCTCTCTCTCTCTCTCTCTCTCTCTCTCTCTCTCTCTCTCTCTCTCTCTCTCTCTCTCTCTCTCTCTCTCTCTCTCTCTCTTTATCTATCTATCTATCTCTACCGAACCCTCTTACTCCCTAAGACTTATTTTTTTTAATGGAATAGTCAGCATTACTTTCGATTACTTTCGAGATGTTAAAAAGTTTTTTTTTTCAAACACAGAAGATAATGCTCAGCTGTAAGTCATAAACTAGGTGGCCTCGAGATGTTTTTCGGCCTTGTATAGATCTAGGGCATGCCAATTTCGGATCGGGATTTTCCTTTGCCGCATTTGGATTTAGCCTCATATTGTGCGCCGTTAGAGGGGGGCAAATCTGCAATAAAAGAGGCTGAGCGAGTGTTCTACCGTGAGAATTTCACGAGATACTGTGAGGCGCTCTGCTTGTTTCACTTAAGTCAACAGCCTGTTTATATTTTGTCTCACTTCAGACGGTGGGCCCAGAGCAAGCCAGCTGATCCTTGGCTCGGGGGATTAGTTCGTTAAGCGACTGAAGGACAAACTGATCCTTGAGCTTCGACAGCGTTAGTACGTTCGTTGGTGAGTAGTGTGGATTGGTGCAAACTTTTGAACAGCACTTTCTAGTTGTTGTTTTTTTATTTCTATATTTTGTTATTTTTTTTTCATCAATTTAACTTAGATTGAAATAAAACATTTAAAAATCCTTGTCACCTAGTACACCTCTGCTTGCTTATATTATCTGCTCTTACTCTCTCTCTCTTCTTTCTTTCTGTCCCTTTTTTTTATTTCTTTCTTCCTTACCCTTTTACCCCTTTATATTACGTTATTATCTTTATCAATCTCTCTCGGGCCCGTCTTTTTCTTTGTCTTGTCTGTCTTCGTTAATTTGCCTATCTATCTGTGTCTCTCAACTCTAACTCTGTCTATCATTTTCTTCAAGTCTAAGCGACATTTTCTTTCGATTATATCTGTGGCTATGTATGTCTGCCTCTTTTCTGTCTTGTCTTAACTTCTCTTTCCATGTCTGTCGTCCTCTGTGTCAATCACTCGGTCAATTACTTACTCTCTTTCAGATACAAGAATATGCATTCTTAGCGAGTCGTATCCACTATGACCTACAAAATTCCTCTCCCACCTCCCACCCCCCACCCCTTTCCTTTTTTTGATAAATTAAGCAAATTATTTTTAAAAATTCTTTTAAAACTTTCAGTCACCATGGCAACGCTCCTCTTTGCATCCTTAGCTGTGATTCTTTCTTTGTTTTTCCACGGAGGCCACTGGTGAGTATATGACTTGTCCAACCACTATTATTTTTTTTTTATTTCGAGCTGTATCAAATTTCAATTAATTGTTAGTTGCCCATTGACAATATTAATGAACAGTTTTGTAATTTATACTGTCTGATTTGAATTAGAATGTTTTTTTTTATTATTATTATTATTTTTATTTTATCGCAACACAAAAACCTAAGTTTTATTTCCGAAAAATCTTCAGCATTAAAACTATTTTCATTTTCTATATGACTAAATAATGTAAAAGAGCTCTTTCAAAATCTGTTTCAAGATCCTGCTAACCGCTCATTTATAGGGCTTAATTCCCCCGAAAAATACCAGGAGGTGCACTATCTCGTGGGAATCCATTTTATCCGTACTAACATGATAATGAAACATTTGAACAGGTAGGTATTCAAACAGTTGGGTTGAGAAACAACAGTGTGAGCCATTTAAAAACTCTATAAAAAAAGAATAAATAAAACAGCAGAAGAAAATAAAAAAAAAGTCCAGAAAATCCGGCCATTTTGCTAAAGCTTTTCATAAGTCGCCCATCGTTCTTGAGATAAGCTCAGCTTCTGTTACGGAAATTTGCCCTGTTTAATAGAGTATTAAGTTCTTCAGTTTTCAGTTATTAGGTTAAGACTTAAAGAAAAACGAGACGGATGAGGTGGCTTTTTATAAACTTTTTTATCTACTGAAGAACGGTTTATTCACAAAAATAATTTTAAAAAAGAATAACAACACCAATACACCTCTAATCGCAACTCTCCACAGTGGCTCCTACTTGATAACCGCACCGTCAGCACTCCAGCCTGGTTCTAGCTATGATGTGTCGGTTGATATCCTTAACACGACTGACGTCATCGTCGAGGCCGAGCTACAAAGCTGGTCCTATAACGGTACCATTCGAGATTATGTTGTCCGGGTTATCGAGTCGCGATCTGATACTTTTAGTCAAGGTGAGTAGGGGTGACCATCATTGAATATTATTATTGTCTCTGAGTTGACATGGTTATCAGTTAGAATTATTAATTTGACAATCTTCACAGTTTTCAATAATATTGCAATTATTATTATATTATTATTATTATTATTATTATTATTATTATTATTATTATTATTATTATTATTATTATTATTATTATTATTATTATTGTTATTATTATTATTATTATTATTATTATTATTATTATTATTATTATTATTATTATTATTATTATTATTATTATTATTATCATTATTATTATTATGATCTTCATCGTCATCTTTGTTATCAATATCATTGCATCGACTATCATCATCATCATCATCAGCAGCAGCAGCAGCAGCAGCAGTAACAATGCCAGCGCCAGCACACAAATTTATCATGATTATCATTATTGTTATCAATGGATCTTGTAATTACTTATTTTGACCTAACTGTCGATTCACTAGACCGAGACACAGAGAGAGAGAGAGAGAGAGAGAGAGAGAGAGAGAGAGAGAGAGAGAGAGAGAGAGAGAGAGAGAGAGAGAACCACATCGACAAATACAGTTACACACAAACACACTCACATGCAAAGAAAGAGAGTGTGTATAAATAACAGAGAGAACCACATCGACAAACACACATGCACACAAACACACTGCCATGCAGAGAAAGAGAGTGTATGATTGTATATATAACAGGGAGAGAGCCAAATCGACAAACACTTATACACACAAACACACTGACATGCAGAGTAATAGAGTGTGTATATATAACAGGGAGAGAGCCACATCGACAAACACTTATACACACAAACACAGTGACATGCAGAGAAATAGAGTGTGTATATATAACAGGGAGAGAGCCTGATCGACAAACACTTATACACACAAACACACTGACATGCAGAGAAAGAGAGTGTGTATATATAACAGGGAGAGAGCCACATCGACAAACACTTATACACACAAACACACTGACATGCAGAGAAATAGAGTGTGTATATATAACAGGGAGAGAGCCACATCGACAAACACTTATACACACAAACACACTGACATGCAGAGAAATAGAATGCGTATATGTAACAGAGAGGAGACGGAAATTTTTCAGAATCGTCGCTGTAGATCTATAAGCCTGTCTATCATATCAGAACTACATATCCTAATTATTGCTATCCTATTAAAGTTAACAACGGTGGAAATGGCGTTAAATCCTCCATAAGGAAAAAAAGCTATAACGATGCAAGTTCACTTTAAGGGTATTAACAAATTCAAAACTGTGCGCAAATGATTGTAAGTCACGTGAAATCGTTGTTTTGCGGTTAATTAAAAACTCACCAACGATGTGATGAGAAAAATATTCTTAATGTCCCTTTGCCCTCAGGTGCCGCTGGATCACTCTCATTTTTCGTAAGTTTTGCAGAAAATGATAATGATTATTAAGGATCTGTGAAAGTACACATAGATAAGTATGATAATTATCTATTTGGCATATTTATCTATTTCTTCTTTCACTCATTAATTTATTTCTGTATTATTTTTAAATACTTTTTTAGCCAATCAGTTATTCAATACAATCATTTTTTTCAAATTTTTACCCTTATTTTATTCACTATCCTTTGTCACATTTTTACGCCGCATTTTTTGTTTGTTTGTAGATCTTGCTATATAATAACTCCTTTTATAATTTCAATATAACTGAAGTGTTTTACACAATCTGATTTCTGAGACTACATTATCATTTTGTTATGGCAGCTGAATGAGACAGAGTGGTGTAATGATTGCCGCTTGAAATTGCGCGGCCGAGGAAATCTACAATTTGAAGAGACTGTCCGTCTGCCCATCAGTAGCGATACAGTTGTCATCTTAGTCCAGACAGACAAAGCTATCTACAAACCAGGCCAGACAGGTGAACCATTTTACCTTTTTGTGTATAGATTTTATGTGCCTCTTTAAGTTAACGAGGGGAAAAATATTTTTTACAGAATGTCAAACCAATTTAAAAAAATGGGTTGTAATTTTTTTTTTTTCTAATTACGGTGTATGGAGATGTGGTATGAGGATTTATCATTTAAAGGAAATCTACCTGTGATGAGTTTATTGCTTTTTTGAAAGCTCAGTCTAACTACGGTTTTGCTTAACATTTGCCATCAAATAACCTGGTTCAAAATTCAGCCTGATAATTTTAAACGCCACCGTTATCCTAATCTTGGGTTCCTTACTATCATCAAGCGAAAAAAAAAAATAAGATCCCAAAGCATACTGATATATTTAGACTTGTTTATAAAGGGATGGTTAACGTTGTAATTGATTACCACATTGATGGGTGAACAAAATTAACCTCCGTCAGGCCGAAATGTTCTCTTCAGAAAAAAACATGGCCACTGTCAAACTGATATTTCACTACGAAATTTTACAGTAGATCAACCGCATGTTTTTGCATCTTATTAAAAAAAATCAGTAGGGCAAATGTGTTTATGGATATCGGAAGATGAAAGCAATGTGTTGGCCTTATACTAATAAGATGTTAATGTTGTCCTCCCATTCTATTCAAGGCTTCTTTACAAACCCTGCAGCGTCCTTTTTCAGTTCGTTTCAGAGTCGTCGCTGTTTATCCTAGCTTACAGACTTACCAAGGAGATCTGATGGTTTCTATAAAGGTCAGTGTGACAATAGTATGTGTTGCGCTTTCTCACACGCAGGTTATCTGTATCCAACTTTTTACAGTTCTACATGTGGGTTTTCAGCGTTCTCGAGTTCTCAGTAACAGAAGCAGTTAGTGTCAAAACCTATTATGTCAAATGGTTGGCTTGGTCTGTATCTAGTTGTTACAAAATCAGAAGTTTTTCCTGTGTTTACATTTATTTCGTTATCATTAAATTAATGTGATACTAAATTATCAATACCACCTTTGGTTGTTTTGTTGTTGTTGTTGTTGTTGTTGTTGTTGTTGTTGTTGTTGTTGTTGTTGTTGTTGTTGTTGTTTTTTCTTTTGTAAAATCATAAAGCATTATATTATTTAACCCCATACTTGCAAATAAGTATGGGAATTCTTTATTAGAAAACAACAAATTATAACTTTCAGGGAGCAAGCCATTTCTACCCACAGCTAGCTATTAACGCATAGTACTGAGTCACTTTATATTAGACGTAGCAGCTTTTTCCATTATTATACTTTTTTTGCCTAGGACCCCAACAGCAACGAGATAAAAGTCATTCCCAGACAGGCTCCAGGCCCGTTTGGCGTGATTGAAGGAGACTTGGAGCTGAGTGAGCAGCCTATGTTTGGAGACTGGAGCATTTACGTTACCGCAGTGGTGAGCAGTAAAACCTCTCTCTATCTCTCTGTCTCTCTCTCTTTGTCTCTCCCTTCCTCTGTCTTTCTCTGTCTCTCTGTCTCTATTTCTGCCTCTCTCTCTGTCTTTCTCTGTCTCTTTGTCTCTCCCTGTCTCTCTGTCTTTCTCTGTCTTTAGTAGTATAGAAAAATCAACCACAAACCTAGATCTAGCTCGAGACCGACAAATAAGACGAAAGACGTGAAAACATTACAACAGATGGAATGAACAGGGATCGAACCTGCGCCTCGATGCGGCACCATCGCCTTGACGACACAAGACCAGGCACGTAACCACTGAGCTATCCACATCTAAAATAGATGCTTCAGGAACAGTGACTTTCATGCTGGCTTGAATAGACTAAGAGGTTGAATCGCTAAGAACGATCAAGTCCATATTTTAACAGGACATAAACAAACTAGATCTAGGTTTGTGGTTGATTTTTCTATACTACTCATTTCATTATTTTCAGTCACATGCATCTTTAGATCCTTAGATCTAGCTTCGTCTGTCTCAGCCTCTAACGTGGTTTGACTGCTTTCTTTATTTCTATATTCATTTATGCTTTTCAGTCAAATGGCATCTTTCTAAGATCCGTTAGAGGCTAGTTTGTTTATGTCCTGTAAAAATATGGACTTGATCGTTCTTAGCGATTCAACCTCTTAGTCTATTCAAGCCAGCATGAAAGTCACTGTTCCTGAAGCATCTATTTTTGTAGATGCGGATAGCTCAGTGGTTAAGTGCCTGGTCTTTTCTCGTCAAGGCGATGGGTGCCGCATCCCTGTTCATTCCATCTGTTGTAATGTTTTGACGTCTTTCGTCTTATTTGTCGGGCTCGAGCTAGATCTAGGTTTTTCTATACTACTCATTTCATCATTATTTTCAGTCACATGCATCTTTAGATCCTTAGATCTAGCTTCGTCTGCCTCTTCGACTGCTTTCTTTATTTCTATATTCATTTTCTCTGTCTCTCTTTCTGCCTCTCTCTCTGTCTCTCTGTCTCTCTCTGTCTCTCGTCTCTCTCTCTCTCTCACACACACACACACTCTCTCATACATTCCCTCTCACACTCTTTCTATCTATTTATCCCTCTCTCTCTCTTTCTATCTCTCTTTATCGCTGTCGATCTTTCTTTCTCTCTTTATCGCTGTCGATCTTTCTTTCTTTCGCATGCTCTTTCTAATGCTCTTTCTCTTTTACCATTATCATCTATATATTCATTTATTTATATCTAGCTTTCTTTTTCAGCCCGTCTGTCCTTTTCTCTTCTTGCATTTCATTCTGTATGTCTCTTGTTCTTTTCCCCATTTTTCTTCTTTTCTCTCATTCTATTTCACAAATCTTTTTTTTTTCTTCCTGTTTATTATTCTTATTCCCCCATCTTCTCTCTTACCCTTATCTCATCATATTTATATTTTTTTTCTTGTCATTATACATGCATGCACTTGCATAAATCTCTCAGGCCGATGGGTTTTCATTATTATCTTTTTATCTACATGCACTATATCTTATACCTCTACGTCCTTTTATATTTACTCTTCACCTACTTCTTAGTTGCCATCTGGATCAAGACCTTGTTTCAAGTATCGTATTTGTATATTCGTTCCCCCATGTTTAGCCATGCCTAAGCACTCCGTCCGCCTGTTTGAAGAATTTAAAATACTCCGAGTAAAATTTACACAAACAGGGCAGTAACTCTCTTCCTCCAACGAGCAGCCTGCAACTTCTTAGATGTAGTTTAGCATAACTCTGATTATGAACAGACCAACGCTCCACCGTAAGCAATTTTTTTTAAGAATCCATTTATCATCTCAAACTTCTGGTATCGTGTTAAAAGCTCCAAGGGCTGCTGCTTCTCTTTTTACAATCCTCGATCTCTCAACTTTGATTCCCGTTCCAAACAAACTTACCCCGTGACATACACGTTCTTTAACGAGTTTTATCATCTCTGATATGATCTCTCCACAGGATACCGGAGATTCACAGACCCAGAGCTTTACCGTGGCGAACTACGGTATGTTGGGCCGGGCACCGTGTTCTTTGTATACAGAGCATCTTAAACTTTTTAGCATCGGATGGTATCAGTCCAAATGATAAGGATGGTATAAAAATTGAAACAAACCGTTTTTGGTGTTGTTTTTTTGTGTGTGTGGGTTTTTTTTTTTTTTCGATCCTGATAATTCTTTAAAAAGACAAGTTATTCTTGTTGATATATTTCCAAAATCTATTATAATGAGGAAAAAATATAAAGAATTTACAACATACTTATGTTTCTGCTGCTGCTCGTATTTCATAATTTAAGAAAAAAAAATTGGAAAAAAATATTTGACTCGCATTTCTTTTGCTTTATTTCCTTTATTTTGAGAAATGAGGATTTGACCCAAGCATACTCATAAACAAATTTAGTTAGCTATCTTTCGCAGAATTTAAGAGCGCGATAATTACTGAACGTATTAAATTTTGTTTTAATGTTCTACTAATTTTTTTCGTTCAGAACTGCCTAGATTCGAGATAACAGTGGAGCTTCCACCATTTGGTTTGATGTCAGAGAGGTCTCTGAATGGAAAAGTTATTGCAAAGTAAGTCTTCTGGTAAAGTGAAAGCAAACAAGGTCAAAGTTTGTTGGGAAAAAAATTAATCGGTAATAGGCAGAAAACCACAAAAGACATATTTGTTCAAGTTCGAGAATATAATATAAGAGAGAAAGAGAGAGAGAGAGAGAGAGAGAGAGAGAGAGAGAGAGAGAGAGAGAGAGAGACAGACAGACAGACAGACAGACAGACAGACAGACAGACAGACAGACAGACAGACAGAGAAAGAGAGCAAAACGCAGTAAAAAGAATTAGGTAGGAAAGAGAGATCTGGATAGGACCCGTTGCTACCAAAATAAAGGAACTGAGCGACTGGTGTAGTTACGTCTCAATCACAGCAATCTAATCATCTAGGAAGTTATCTTGACATTTTTTGAAAATCTCCATAGTTTTAATACGGTCATCCACGAATGATTAGGTATCTCCTGTAGGAAATCGAGAAGCACGTACTTTGCCGCTCACGGGGGACTGTATTCATAAATGAAATTTAATATAGATCGGTTAATCAGCCAATCAATCGATCAATAAATCAATCAGCCAATCAATCGATCGATCGATCAATCAGCCAATAAATCGATCGATCAATCAATCAGCCAATTAATTAATCAGCCAATAAATCGATCGATCAATCAATCAGCCAAGCAATCGATCGATCGATCAATCAGCCAATCAATCGATTAATCAATCAGCCAATCAATCGACCGATCAATCAATCGATCAATCAATCAATCAATCAATCAATCGTACCGTGTACGATCCTTCGCCAGCTGTTCTCTGATCTATCACGTAGGGATCTTGTTATTAGCAAAAACTGCACGTATAATTCTGGGAATTGATAAGTAGTTATTGAATTTTCAAGGGTGTTTGTCATGTTTGTTTTCAATGTTTCCCTCTTCTCACGACTAGGTCCACGTAGCTTATCAAATCGTCTAACGTAGTGCTGCCCGCGGGCTCCTACACAAAAGAATGCATTGAACTGTGCTTTTTATGGGCTCAATCATATCACGAGGGGTGCCAGACGGGTACTTTTAGTTGAGGGCTGGACTTGCAGTACGGATCTCTGGGGTTCGAGCACAGTTAGTAGAGCGCTGGACTTACAGTACGGATCTCTGGGGTTCGAGCACAGTTAGTAGAGCGCTGGACTTGCAGTACGGATCTCTGGGATTCGAGCACAGTTAGTAGAGCGCTGGACTTGCAGTACGGATCTCTGGGGTTCGAATCTTGGTAGTGTGGTTAACGTGCACAGTTAGTAGAGCGCTGGACTTGCAGTACGGATCTCTGGGGTTCGAATCTTGGTAGCGTGGTTAATGTGCACAGTTAGTAGAGCGCTGGACTTGCAGTACGGATCTCTGGGGTTCGAATCTTTGTAGCGTGGTTAACGTGCACAGTTAGTAGAGCGCTGGACTTATAGTACGGATCTCTGGGGTTCGAATCTTGGTAGTGGGGTTAACGTGCACAGTTAGTAGAGCGCTGGACTTATAGTACGGATCTCTGGAGTTCAAATCTTGGAAGTGGGGTTAACGTGCACAGTTAGTAGAGCGCTGGACTTATAGTACGGATCTCTGGGGTTCGAATGTTGGTAGTGGCGTTAACTTGCAGTTAGTAGAGCGCTGGACTTATAGTAGGGACCTCTGGAGTTCAAATCTTGGAAGTGGGGTTACGGATCTCTGGGGTTTGAATCTTGATAGTGACGTTGACGTTCACAGTTAGTAGAGCGCTGAACTTGCAGTACGGATCTCTGGGGTTTGAATCTTGATAGTGACGTTAACGTGCACAGTTTGAATAGCGCTGAACTTGCA
>JAWDGP010002127.1:240000-345000 GCA_033675545.1 Elysia crispata | reverse complement strand
GATGATGTGACAGCCGCGGTAGAGTTGTTTTTACACTTGGCTGACTTACCTTACTCGTAATTTACACCATTGAAATAAAACATCACAAAAGCACATCAACTCGTTTCAGGCGACATTCCGAGGTGTGTCCCGCATGAAGTCTGTGTCGAAGACGTGGTCACAAAGCAACAACTTCCTCAGGCTGACCATCGACGACAGCAACATAAAGGTAATGATGCACACTTTAACGTGGGTTAACAGGTTGTCATCTAACTAGCATGTGGTTGGTTTTGTCCGTCCTTCCCTTCTAAGTGGAACTTTTACTTTTTATTTCAACAAGCCAATAAAATTCAGCAGTGCATTTCCTCCTCCCCCCACCCCCCCACCCCCACCCCCCCCTTTTTTTTCCCTCATGTCGTTGCTTGAAATGCATACAGAATCCCAAAGTTTGCTTTTCTTCGGTTTATTTCTATTTTTTGGTTGAGAAATTTATATAAAATTGCGCGAGAAGTTGAATTAAAATTTAGGTTTCGAATACTTTGTATTAATACTTGAGTTTGTATGAAAAGCATAAAATCTCTGGGGGTAATAAGTTTAGTATTTTTGTAACACAGAATTAGAACTCTAAAACATGACTTAAGCGTAATTATGCGTTTTGATTATTACAACTGTAGCGTTTTCTGTTCATTTTTTTTTAAACACGTTCATGAAGCCAATACTCAGGTCCTCAGTCTGAAGCAATGGTTAAAAATGATAACAATAATCCCTTAGACCGAATCACTGCTTTGTTGTCGTTGTTGTCGTCGTCGTCGTCGTCGTCGTCGTCGTCGTCGCCATTGTTGAAACATTATTGTAGTTATTAATCTGTTTTTGTTTCTTCAAGGCTGGGGATATGGTTACCGTCAAGGTGGAAGGAACAGAACCAATTGCGACTATCAATTACGAGGTGGGTTTGCCTTTATTGTTTGTTTTTAATCTGCTCATTGCCTTAAATTATGAAAGGGCATTCTTTACGCAGTCATGTACATACACCAGTTGCTTTACATGGCTATTACCAGAAACAAATCTGAGAGGTATTAGATTGTCTGAAAATTTTTAAGATAAAAGAGATTCCTTTAAAAGAAATTAGGAAAGTAAAACAAACATAGTAAAAGTAAAAATTGATGTTCATTTAAGGTATGATGAATTAATGCGGTTTTTTTTTTTACATAAAGCCTCTTCAGCAAGATGCCAAGGCCTTTTGAGGAAGGCCTAAGTATAAATTCATTTAGAAGAATTCCGCCGGTTTATTCCCAAGGTATCTTTATGATTTTTTTACCATGGTTTTAGTATTTCTTCAAAAATAATATCATTTATGTTCTAATTGGCTCTCATTTAAACAAAATATGGTATTGCCAGCAAGGACAAGTAACGGTTAAACACAATAACCTATTATTCGACTTTTTCTTTAGTTTTGGCAGTAACCAGTCAGAATTGTCGTACGAATATCTACTATCGATGAGCCAGCTTCTTCAATCTAAAACGCCATATTGATTACCACAGAAGAGATTATCTTTTCACGCCAATTTATCGGTTCTTTTCGTTAAACGTTAAAATTTTTTTTTCCTTCATCATCATCATCATCAAAGCCACTCACCCTGCAAAGGGTATAGGCCACGAACAACAGTCCCCCACTCCCGCCTATCCTGAGCCATCCGTATAATGTCCCTCCATGAGTGACCACTTACCTTCATCTCCTCTTCCAAATTTCTTCTCCATGTTGTCCGTGGTCTTCCCCTGCTCCATTTGCCTTGAGGGTTCCACTGCAAGGATTGTCTTGTAATGCTGTTTCTTGGCTTTCTGGATCCTATAGGTTATTGCACGCGGAACATCAGTCTGGTCTGAAAGTATGCACGGCAATAACGAGAAGTCCTTCACCTTTGACCTACCGATGACCTCCTCCATGGCACCCGTGGCTCATCTTCTCGCATACTACTCGCGAAACGGTAGTGAGATTGTAGCGGACAGTGTGGCTTTCCAAGTGGCAGGATTGTTTGAAAACGAGGTAAGTATCACAGAAAACCTGCCTTTTTTCCCACAAAGAACACACGTTTTCTTGCGGTGGTTACTCGTCTTTCCTGGAAAGGCAAGACATGAGTAAACTAACATAGATCTGAAAAATGCATGTTGGATTACCTGTTGTTCGTGATGCTTTCACTTTGCGATCTCCCATCGCCTTCCATCTTGAAGCCATTTTTACGCCAAACTATTTTTTCACTTTTTTTTTTCTACATGCTTCTAAAACGCATTAAAACACAAGTTGTAATATATACATAATAGTGACACCTAAAAAACACGTCGTTCGCGATAAGTGATATAGCACCAAAAGAGAGGACTTACTTCCCGTGCCTTGGTTGAATCGATCTGACACAAAAGCTCCAGTTTTTATCATCAGCATTTTTGTTTGTTTGTTGTTGTTTTTTGTGGCGGGAAGTTTTTACAGGTTAACAGAAAAGTTTTCTTATGGGCTAACTTCTAATCTACAGGAATAACGCGTTGAAGAAAATTAAGTTTGAAAACCTTGCAATAATCACAAGTCACCATCCGATCCCCGATGTGTGTCTTTCCCCAGGTGTCCGTTGGCTTTAACAGAAACGAATCTCAGCCGGCCCAGGAGGTGGAGGTGGTGTTGACCGCTGACCCGATGTCCATGGTCAATGTGCTGGCAGTGGACCAGAGCGTGCTGCTCCTCAAGTCCGGCAACGACATCACCGAGGACAAGGTCAGCTGCTGGACATTCCTTTTACATTAAAAAAATGTTTGAGTCCTAGATGGACAAACTAAACCCATGTGAAAACATCTAAAAAATGTTGTAGATGAAACACTGTCGTTTTTCTCGGGTTAAAAAATAATAACTCTTTCCGCGCAGTCAAAGAGTCAAGCAAACAGATTTGTGATAGTTCTTTTAAATATTTGGATGTTGCATAGCTGACTGCAATTACTATTAGCGATCTTTATTTTGTTGTTTTAAAAGTTCAAAATAGTTTTACATAATTACGTGCTCTCTCTGTCTGTCTGTCTCTCTGTCTGTCTCTCTCTCTTTGTCTGTCTCTCTCTCTCTCTGTGTCTGTCTCTCTCTCTGTCTCTCTCTGTCTATCTGTCTCTCCACTTTTTCTCTCTCTGTCTCTCTCTCCCTCCATCCCTTCCCGTCTCACACCGATACTTTCATCATCTCTTTAAGCCTTTGTCTCTCTGTAACTTCTATCTCTCGCTCTCTTTTCTCTACCTGTTTGCCTGTCTGACTTTCTATCTGTCTGTCTGTCTGTCTGTCTCTCTCTCTCTTTATCTATTTATCTATCTAGCTATCTACCTATCTATCTAACTTTCTTTAAGGTACCCAGGATAATTATAATAATGGAAATGCGTAATTATGCTCATCAGAATATCTTCACCACTGACCTTCGTTAGCTCTCCTCTTCGTAAAGCTCTCTTACATAAGTTGATAATCAACATCAAAAGAACTCGTTAAGCATCTGAACACAAGCTCAACTTTATCCCTTAGATTCTGTCAAAACTCGGCGACGTAAATTTTTAAAAAAGAATTTTAGAACTGCTGCATTAAATTGTTCTATCATGACAGGTGGCCAAATCAGTGTCAGCCTTTGACCGCAGCAGCGACAAACCTTCCAGCCCCGAGTACGCTCTGTCCTACAGCTCTGCTAACGTTAAAGACGTTTTCCAGGTACATCAGTTTTTTTGCGCTCTTCGTTATATATTTATGTATTATAACGTTATTGTAAAAGGCGAAAACAGCTTATTGTGTATTTTTCTCAATCATTCATAAGATACCTCTAAATGCACATTGTTCATTTATAGGCTTATACATTCTCGCGAGAAGTGTCAAAATAAGCACTAGCTTGGTGGAATTTATGTTATTTGTATTTACATTACAATGAGCGTTGAAAGGGATCTATAAGCAAATTGTGCTTTTTTTTTTTCTTTTTTTACAAAATTAGCAAATTGTTTTTATACTGTTTTCATAAGAAAACATTGCAGGCTGTTTTTTTTTTTTCAGGTTCATAATACAATTTGAGACAGTTACATATAAAGAAAGAATAACTATAAAAAAAACCAACATTTTCTTAGCAGAAAGAAGAGAAAGTACTCTAAGTAGTATTAGAAAATTGTCAAATGTATCGACCCATATGGGGATCTCTAGGCTAAAAGAAGAGAAGGCGAAGTCTTTCCCCACATTTGACCCTTCCTTAAAGTTAGTTTCTCTATTCACGAACATTATTTATAAACTAAAAAATAATTTAGTTTCGTTTACCTCTCTCTCACAGAAAATTGAGTTTAAAAATGGGCTTAAAATGGTTATAAGTATGTTTCCGTCATAAATAAACTGCATTGAAAAAGCATTTATACCAACCGCCTATGTAAGAATTTTCTCTTTATATTCTAGAAAATTGGTCTAATTGTGTTGACAGACGTTCTGATGGAGGAGCCATACCAATACAGAAGTGAGTTGTTTTTTCATTTAAACTTTCGACTCATCTATTACTGAACAGCGAAGAGATATATGCTTCAATTTCGGTGGAGAAAAAAAAAGCAAACCTCAAAATGTTTATAACTTGTGTTTATGGATCTATGAAAAGAAATAAGTGCAATGATGAATTTTTCAACAATTTTTTAATAGTGATGTCTTTTCTTACGAATTTCTCGCCAGAACTTCTAAAATTGAATTTTTCAACATTTTTTTTAATAGTGATGTCTTTTCTTACGAAGTTCTCGCCAGAACTTCTAAAGTTGATATTCGACAATGCTACAACTATCCTCAAACTCGGAATCCTCATGAAAATAATTTTTCCATCTTTTAAATACTTCATTATACATAGATGTATGTTAGGAGAAAGCTTAATATATTGAAATCAGGAAAACCATGTGTTCAACACCAGTTTCTTGTTCTTAATTCCGAGTTATTTAATCTTCCCAAAACCTCGTTCAGAGTTATATCATAGGGAATGTTTAAGCATATGGAAAATAAAAAATAATTTTGGGAAAACGGTTTTCAAGATGAAATGAAGGGTTTTTCTCTATTGGTGATGTTTTTGAATCAGAACCAACGTGATCGTGTGGGTATAATCAAATCATAAGTATGTTTTAAATTTTTCTTCATTTTTTTTTCTCTTATGAGAGCTTAAATCTAGACTATTACCCGCTTATCGGCTAAGGACTCGAGGTATGAGTCGAAGCGGAAGAAGAGCTTCTGCCTTGACGATGAGTGACATGGAGTTTGAATCAGAGTTTTATGTCGAGATGACCAATTCTGTTGACGGTGACATAGATCCTCTTCCAGAGAAGCGCATTCGTCACATATTTCCCGATTCTTGGCTGTGGTTATCTTCCAAGATAAGGTCTTCTTTTGTAACGTGTCTAGCCTAGCAGTTTAGCTTGTGCTCATCTAATCGCTATCAGATGAGGGGATATTGGCTCATACTTCTTAAAACTTATTAGCACATCTGTGAATAACAATCTTCGGTTTTACTAAAGCGTAGATAAAAATAATAGAAATCTTTGAATACATTACTGTGGGTTGGTATATAACTTACGATTTTTTTCTTTAATATGGTGATGGTTCTATACTATGTTCTTATTCAGTTCATGGGACAAAATTCTCCCTCTGAATTAAAACAAAAAAAGATAAAAGTATGCTACAGTGTTGTCACGCCGCACTCATATTAATTTAAAAAGGAGTCAAGGCCTCAAGATAAAAAGAGACATGTTTCAAAATATCCTGTCCATATCGGTTATATGCAGTGACGCTGTTCAAACAAGAAGTAATGCCACGAGTTCACTCTCCCTACGCAATCTTTGGATTCATAAAATCATCGCTGTTGTTATAAGGCAAAATAGGTTGCTTAAACACAGCATTTCCCTGTGTGCAATTGTACATTCGATGGATTTGAATGACATACAAGGCAACATTAATCATCACCAATTCTGAAAGTTTGTCTATCTATGATCCAAAACACACTTGTTACTGAAATTTAAGGATGAAAAACATTTCACAACCGTTTTCTTACAATCGTTACTTCCCTTGGCTAAAAAATAATAACCATAACTTAAGTAAAGGCAAGAAGTTTGACAGTGGAATTTATACTGTCTGTCCATTACAAAATTATGGTTTTGAAATTTTTCAACAATGGTTACGAAACTTGCTGCCGATCAAGGTGAGATAATGATGTTCATATTCTTATATAAGAGAACATTTATGGATCTAATAGCAACTAAAGAAGATCGGCAATTTGAAGCTATCGGTCCAGAGGTATGAAATAACCAGTTTCTGGGATGTGATATACTACCTGTCTACCAACGGGAAGATTAGGAGTCATCGTAGAACTATCTCAGTCGGTATTAGGCTCAAATCTGAGTGAACGCCTACAAGAACTACGATTTTAATTCCTTAAATATCATCCTACACAACGACCTAACACCAACATCCACAAATATTTTCGTTCCTTTCTTCTTTCAGCGTAAATTAACTTAGTGCTAATCTGTTGTGGAATATTATCTTACCTCGACATTCATTTCCTTCCTCGGGTTTACTCACATTGTCTCTGAGCTGAAGGCGTGTTCTATCACGGTTATGATTTCCTATGTTTTGTTTATTTTCCTTGCACAGAGCCCCCAAAAGAGCTCAAATGCGATATACCTGATGTATACTGGAAAACGGCTAAGTCTTCGCTTTCTCAATCTATTCAGAGATCCTTCTGAAGAGATCCTTCTAAGGCAATAACTCCTGTACAAAGTGCCTCGCGGGAATTCGTGTTGTTTTTCCACATATGATATCGAGCATTTAAGTTAGTAAATTTGGATTTTACAAAATCAGTCAACCAGTCTCATTCCATCCATACTTATAGATTATGCATATGACGAGTATGCTGATATGGAGATGAGTATGGCAGCGCCACTTGGCATGCGCAGAAGCCGACCTGCTGCGCGACCCATGGCAAAAGGAAGGGGTCAGGCACAGGTTGAAAGAATAAGGAATTACTTTCCCGAGGCCTGGCTATGGACTAAAGCAGAAGTAGGGTGAGGGAGTCAGGCCTAGTTGCTTGTGATCTGTCTGCTTTGACCCTCGTGATCGGTTCTGAAGACAGCTGGCATGCGTGTGCTTGCGTCATTTATCTTTTTACAGGAATGGCATGTGAAACTCCTATTAAGTAGAATATGACTTCAAGGTAAGTTATATTGAATGCACTTTTAACATCACACACGAATGAAATATGTACTGCCGATCCTGGTTGTTCATCCGCACATATTTTTAACGTAACTTAACAAACAAAAGAATATCTTTGCCATCCGATATAACAATTGCATTGATGAGTGCGTGCACCATTTTGATGACTGCTACTCAAATAGATAGTACTAATCTGGCATGCACACTTGCCGCTACGAGTATATCATGCTGCATGGTATAAAACAACGTTTTGCATATGATTTTGGGATGTGTTTTTCGTTCAAAGAGAGTCCAAACAAAATCTGCGCTCAATTTATTGGAACCATATCTGGGCATACCATCTCTCCCGGCAAGTGTATCGATGATTCAACAGAAGTGGATAAATCGAATTATTTTGCAATAATTCAAAGAAGTATAGTGTATCCTTTGGGAGCCTTATTGAGAATTGCGGTCCCATATCTAAAAAAAAAACAGGGAAAAAATACACGATAATTTTCCGAGGGCCCCTGAGCATTCTAAAAGTAATGGCGGCATGAATATTCCTTGCAAAGACAGGTTTTGCAGAAAGTAATGAGTTTGTTAACAAACTTTGCAGAAGGAGGTATGTCAGTGCCACAGTAGAACACCAATAGGGACTGTCAAAACAGATTGCCAATCCTGTTGACGTCACCTGTTACGTGCAATGATGTACCTTGCTGGTTGGATGAGGGGAAAATGTCAGGAAGACTTTTCTGTCCCTCAACAAATCTGAGCTTTTTGCATGGAACTGTGCTTTTTTTTTTCCCTCAGACGAAAATGAAAAATTCCTTCCAAGTTGGTGTGGCTCTTGCACACTATAAGAGATGACTATGCGTTCATTGACTGAAGCGAATAATATTCTCATTGTTATTATTAACTCTGCATGAATCTTTGAATTTAGCATGAAAATACAGCTTGAGTATTTCAGCTTTTGAGACAAGGCTCAAGCAGCATCGGGTAACAGCTTTAAAATAGAACCTGAACAGTGAGTGATATTGCAGAAGGATGAGTTATTGTTTGACTTCAAACAGATATCTTCTCTTATCTTGTTTTGTCTTCTTGATCTGGAGCAAAAAGTTGTTGATATCCTTTCAAATATAATGTGTGCTAGCATAACTTAAAGGTTTTTTTTTTGTTTTTATTAACATTTCAAACTTGTTCTTCTAATTTCGTTATTAAAGGCAATGTTAATTTGTTTACCGGTTCCTGTCATTTTTTACATTCTTACAACTAAAACTGTTTTTCAAAATATTTACCTCTTTTTGTTTCATGCAAGAAACATTCACCTAGGTCTCGTTTCTGTGAGACAAAAGATACTGGTAAAAGTTTGCTTTTTTTGTAATGGATGAGAAGGAGGTGTGTAATATCCATGGGATACTACATCTAGTACATTTAAAATAATTTGTGTTAATTTGATTGAGTAAAAAAAATGTTGCATCGTTAAATTCCGGGCGCATATTTTTGTTTTGGTTTTTGGTTTTGGTTGTAGTTTTTTTTTTTCTTTTTTTCATTAGTAAAATCAAAACATTGCATCAACATATGACTACCATTTTTAAACTTCATTTTCAAAATGAATATATGCGACTCTTCAACACAACTAGCAGTGATGCTTTATAATTTTTTTTTAAAACCAAGTGTTCTAAGATTCATTTCTCTTCATGTAAATCTTCTAAGGAAGACCTGTCGAAGTAGAACTGAACACCTTAGGTGGCAGTTCGGAGGCTGCTGCCAAGTTAGTCGCACAAAGACCTACATCTAGAGTCGAGCCACTTGAGTCTAGCTCGGATTTGCAAGAAGTTGAGCGCATTCGGAACATCTTTCCTGATACTTGGCTTTGGGAAACGACCTCAGCGAGGTGAAAACGAAAGTTATAATTCTCCCAATACCATTAGTTTTTTTTTTTTTTCTTCGAGGGATCTATATTAAGCTGGAGGTGCTATGAATTTTGTGGGAATTCATTTTTGTTCTACGGCATTTAATTTTGGGGGATATTTTGGCTCATAACCACTGCTATAATTTTACAATGGCTCCTCGAACAATGCCGATATCTATGTCCCACTATTTCCTTTTTTAATAGTTTTCTTTTTCTGGTGTTTATTTAATTTTCATGTGAATAAAATCTTTGGGTTTTTTTTTATTTCCTCGAGGACAATCCTGTTCTCTTATGTTTATCAAATTACACCCCCGCCCTTTTTGTTTTTCCTTAAGATTTTCTAACGGCGGATTTTTACAAAACCTAAATCACAGAGGGTTTAAAGCTCCTTAGCATTGAATAGGCACAACCGTTCTCGCTCCATCAGAACAGCTACAATTACCTAAACTCACTACACAGCACGAGTATGCGTGGTTCTCTTAAAAAATAGCAGACGCATTTTAATACCATCAATATAAACATATTAAGTTATGGATATTTTTTATGTATACCTGACAATTTTTAAGGTGTTAATTCTGTTTCAGATTGATAGGTTTTTGAAAGGTCCTCCTCATAACTGTATAGAGCTAGATGTTGTCTTTTGAACATTTTGTTCAGAAGATAGCGCTGTTTCCCACAAATCTCGTAGCGTCGCAAAGTTATGCGTGAACTCTGGGCGAAATTACTGTCCTTTCTTTCCTTTTAAAGAATATCAGTTGAGCTTAATTGCGTATCAATGAATGAAGTAAAATTCTCTTGAAGCCTGATATATTATCTTTTATTTCCATATTCTATTTTTCTGTGACGTTACGGACTCAGGTCCTGAAAAGGATTCACATATTTGTTGCCTGGTTTTAAAGAAATCTTCGTAAAGCACTTTTAGCATTTTAACAAGGAGCTTTAGCAAGGAGTCTTCTTTATTTTATCAATGTAAATATTTTTCCCCTGCAAGGCAACTTAGCCCTTCATAAAGCAAAATTACTTCGGCAAAAAAAGCAACAAAAAACAAAAGAGTGCAGAAAGATTTTTTCTGGCAAAGCCAAGCCTTTAACAATATTATACTCCGCGTGTTATAACAATGTTTTAACAGACGAACAATGCAGCACTTATGACTACGGTTTGAGAACCGGCACTCGAATGGGCTATGCTGGGCCTGGTCCAACCACAATAAGGCCTCCCTATCGGGATGTGATGCCCATAGCTGACTGTGTCACCAAGGAGGTTGAGGTGGAACGGATCAGAAATGCGTTCCCTGAAAGCTGGCTCTGGACCACTAGTGTGACTGGGTGTGCTCTACGTTTCCCTGCTTGTATCAATCTCTCCCTTTCTTTCTCTTTCTCTCTATCTTTTCTTTTGTTTTTACTGTCTTATACCCTCTCTTTCTCAATTACGCATTCTTTATCACTCTCTCTATCTGTCTTAGTTTATCTAGATCTATTTATCTCTGCCCCTTTGTCTGTGTGTGTCTCGTTTTCTATCTGTTTATAAATCTACCTCTCTCTCTCTCTCTCTCTCTCTCTCTCTCTCTCTCTCTCTCTCTCTCTCTCTCTCTCTCTCTCTCTCTATCTATCTCTATCTCTCTTTCTTCTGGCATACGGGATAATCTGTTAACATTGTGTAGCATAAATCAAAATTCTGAAGGAAACACAAGGCAGTGATTTACGTCAAGCTGTAAGTTCGGCACATAAGGGGAATAACCACAAATACACAGGTTTCTTCTTCCATCTATTTTCACTACCCTATTTTGGTTGTTCTAGGAGTAAGGGTCTTTTTTTATATAAGGGCGCATGCATTTTTAACAACTTCCTGAATTTAAAAAAAAATATTGCGCTCTCATCCAAAATTAAAATCCTTTTTTTTCTTGGCAAGCAATGAATGATACAATTGAGAAGACTGTTAAAGTCAAAACAGGTTCAGAGTGTGTTAAATATTTGCGAGAAAGGTAGGTGGGTTTGGGTTTTTTTTTATTTTCAACAGGTCGGAGGAAAAAGCGCTTTATGTATTTCCTTATTTAAAATTAATTCACTCTCAATCAATTCACAAAATTATGACATCTTCAAGTAAACTTATTTCTATTTTGTCGAGTTCCTTACTGGTATTTTTTGTTTTCTGTTCAATCTTTTTCCAAGTTATGTTTATGAAACTGTTCAGGTTATAGTCTATCTAATCGTAAAACTGAATTTTTTTTTATTATAATTGATCAAATAAGGTATGCATTTGTGTCGTGTTATTTAATTTTTAATTAAAATTTCAAAGAAAAAGACGAATTCTTAATTTTTTTTTTATTACAAAATGTTTGATAGCAATTTATCAATCGATATTAGCGCTGATTTTCCTTTTCATATTTTCATATTTTTTATGGTTATGAGTAGAACGCATTGCATGTGGGTGAGCATGGGGCTTTGCATGGAGATATTTTTGAAAAATAATTATATTCATACAAGATGTTCAAGTGTTTTAGTCATAATTTGGTTAAGCCATGAAATGCTCGGTTTATGCATTTGCTGGGTCTGTTATACAAAAGATAACTTCAATTAACATTTGTGATATATATATTTACGTGTATCAAGATAAAACTAGAGTCACTGTAATGTTTATAACAATATCCTTCAATAAATTTTACACACATGCTTGAGTTTAATCTGAGTCGTTTTGTTTTAAAGTGCTTTGTCTCAGTCTTTTCCAAAAATAAAATAAAAATAAATTACGTTAGGTGGAGTATATTATTATTTCAAGATGATTTTTTTGTCCTCTCGTAGTGCAAACGGCACAGCTAGCGTGTCCACTACTGTCCCAGACACCATCACATCCTGGGTGGTCAGTGCTTTTGCCACTAATCCCCTCTCTGGGCTCGGTGTGGCTCCCACGACAGCCAAGGTAAAAAGATGGAGTTTAGATTTAGTTGATTTCTGCGTTTGTCTTTTTTCACTTAATACGATTTCTACATGGGCATGTAGGGAACTAAACCGTCAGATCGTTGTAATGGAAATTGATTCGAAGCACAGAATGCCTATAATGAGGTTCTTGTGTCATACTCTTTTAAGATCTTCGTGGAGTTTGTGAGGTTTCAAATGATTTATTTTTTCAAGGGCTTTATGCAAGAACATCGTTTTAGTGCCCTCAATATTGGCTCTTGCATTGATATTTTTTTTTAAACAAAATTGATTCTTTATACTTGGTTGCTTTTACATAAATAGGTTGATTTCAAGTCGTCACATCATTTCGTTTTGAAGCCAACTTTATATTTTTACTTTTGATTATTTATTTAAATTATTTCCACAGCTCAAAGTCTTCCGGCCGTTCTTTATCAGTCTGAGCTATCCAAGCATAGTAATCAGGGGAGAGCATGTAGTCGTTCAAGCTACCATCTTCAATTATCTCCCTTCAGATTTGGCGGTGAGAGAACTCGAACAATCAATACAAGAAGCCAACGAAAATTTTTAAAAAAGAAAAAAAAAAACAGTAAAGAAAAAAAAATGTTGAAAGGCAGTGTGTGGATTTATTGTGAATATATATATATAACAATAAGTGATAAATGTTACTTTAAGTAAATTTGAACTATCAGTTTACAAAACTTAATGACCAATTTTTTTCTGTAGTTGATTTTTAAGGGCAATGTAGTTACACTTTAGTTTGGAAATTGTCATTTTATTACACCGACACCTTACTTAAACCTGCATGTAGGTGAAAAAGGTGTCAATCATTTCAAAGATTAAACATAAAAATATCCTCCAAAAAGTCATTTAACAATAACGTCGACGAATAAAAACCCTAAGGGAAACAATTTCTTTTTCACCACAGGGTGGATGGGGAAAAGGTTTGGAGTTGCAAATAGGTCGCGCTTAATCATTTCTGAAAAGAGCTTGAAACCCTTGGATTTGCATTTTTATTAAACAGCTTTGCTATTCCAATGGCCTTACATGTCAACACTTGAAACTGTTTTATTCTCTGACTTTGTTACTTTGATCTTGAATTCGCAATTTTGTCCGCTTTTCCTCACATTTCTTTAGCCTTATTTGAATTTTGCTACATATACACTATACCGCGCACACATTTGTGATCAACTTTGAAATGTGTTCTGGAACAGAAGTCATTTTTTTTTAATCCACCCAATTTCATACTTTTAGTTTTGTTTACATTTAGTTGCCACAATTTTCTATTTACCAATTTTGCTGTTTGGAAATGATTTTTCACCCGTCTTTTTAATTCACTAATATTTGAATTTCATATTCTTTACTTTTTTCCGTTACTAATATAGCCCTCTTTCTTTCTTTGTTGATATTTTTTCTTGTCTTTAAACACAAAGGTTACGGTCCAGCTCAAAGGAAACGACAACTTCAAGAACATCGAGATTAATCCAGATGGAAAGGAGACATTCACATCCGGAAACACAGAGAAAATTATCCAGGTGAAGTTTGTTCATCGTATATTCATTCATGCCTTTGATTTGAAAAAAAAAATGCCCTGAAAACAAGCCTACACGTTTCTTTCGAAATATCACTTCACATTATCCTAGCATCTTAGCTAAATGGTATAAATACAGGAACCAATAGGCTTGGGAGCGGTTTAAAATCCTATCTTTTGATCGTGGATTCCAATGAGGCCTGGCAGTCTCAAAGTCTTAAGCCTTTGATTATTGTCTTGGCAGCAAATAAAAAAAAAGCATATACGTCATTTTCTCATCGTCTATACACATGTTAGATAGTCAGACACGGGAACAGCTGTGAAGGTGAGAGCTTAACTTCCGAGAACAGCCATCTTTATTACTTACCCGCCGATTATGTTTCCTGCAAGTCTCAGAGCAAGCGTACAACCTGGATATGAATGAAGCAGCCAATCAGAATGCAGATTATAGTATTAAACGTTGATTAATTTTGTGCCCGCAGGTAAGGTCCAATGAGCAAGGAGTCGCCTACTTTCCGATCAGGGCAGTCCAGATAGGTCTAGTGGAGGTGGAGGTGACGGCCCAGTCCAGCATCGCCGCTGATGGAGTCCGCAGGTTCATTGACGTTCAGGTGAGTCAGAAGATGTCTCTGAAATTTGGGACAGTCGGGAGATTTTTAAAGATTTAAGTGAATCTGTAGATACTTCGAGGTTTTGCTCAGACGGGAGATGTAGGTTTACCTTGAGGTTTTATTTATTTGGGAGATGTAGATTTACCTTGAGGTTTTCCTTAGTAGGGAGACGTAAGTTTACCTGAAGGTTATGATTAGGCGGGAGTTGTAGGTTTACTTTAAGGTTTTGCTTAGTCGCAGATGTAGGTTTACCTTAAGATTTCGTTTAGTCGGGAGTTGTAGGTTTACCTTGACGTATTGCTTAGTCGGGAGATGTTGGTTTACCTTGACGCATTGCTTAGTCGGGAGATGTACGTTTACCTGCGTCAGAAGGTCTAGACCTAGATAGGTTCAGTGAGTCAGAGATTGAGCATTTGAAAGGTTGGGAAATCTAGATAGTTAAATCAAAAGATACGCTAAGGTTAGAGTAAGTCAGGAAATGGAAGCTTTGATATTGTTTGTAAAAAAAAAAAAAGGATTTTTTTGTTTTGATTATTTTACCATGGTTTTAATACTTAACAGCATAGGAATCATACGATTTACGAATCCAATATTTCTAGAAGTATACAGTAATGACACAAATTCATTTTAAATTTTTTTTTTAAAAATTCAATACATATTTTCCAAATTTCTTTTGAGCTTTAAAAGAATCATCCTTGTTGATCTTAATGGCTTCCTTGGATTTTGAAATTGTAGCAGAACATCAATTGACGTAATTTTTAACAAATAAAAGTACAGCTTAAAAGCATATAAGACATTGGGAAAGACTTCAGCAGTTATTTGCCTTTGCTCCCCCAAGGTTTTACGATTTTTGTTGAACCTCTGAGAGAGATGTAGAGGTTATCTAGTTTTTATGTACTACAAATCTGAAATGTTGAAAACTTTGTTAACAGAAAATCCATGACATTGGTGGAAGATTATAAAATTTAAAAGTGTGTTACGGAAGAAAAAAAATTGTTATCCATTTTGTGCTTCTCTTGGGTCTACAGGCTGAAGGTGCCCCAGTCAGCTACCTTTCGACTGTCTTCGTCGACGTCGACCAAAACAACACTTTCATGGAAACTGTCAACTTCACACTTCCGCCATCCACTGTCTCTGGATCTGAGAGGGCCAAGGTCAAGGTTTCGGGTGAGAAATATGTGATCAATAACTTTACATTTAATGAAAGAAAAGAAGGTCTCCAGAATTTTAGTCTTCGCTGCTCTCGTCTGATAGCAGTATTCGGTATTGTTCTCCATAGCGTGGTGTAGATGTAAGTATGTATATTAAACTAAATATTAGAAAGCGGCTAGGCAATAGTTATTATACAAAATTATGCAATTTAAAAGTCGTCCAAAAATGCAGTTGAGTTCATATCTCTTGGCAATGAAGTGTGTTGGTCTTACGATAGGAAACCAGAGAGAAAATTTATTTTGTTCTCTAGATTTTGATCAAGTCCCACTAGAAACAAAGACTGTTTGCACCCCCTCACACACAATTTAAATATTCCAGGAGGGTTTCAATTGCTTATTCTTCACCCACTCCCTCTCTTTTCTGACTATCGCAATTGGTTATCTCATCCTTAAAGATATTATTTCATTTTATACCCTTGTATCAAACATCCCAGTGTCTTCTCTGAAAATATATGTCAATGTTTACGGACATTTCTCATACCTAACTATAAAAAGTTGACTTTAGTCATTGAAAAGGTGTCTTGCTTCTGTTATAAATAAACTATCTTATTAAAATGATTATCTCAAGTCAATAAAGTGTTAAGTTGAGACAGGAGGGTAATAGGTAGGAGACACTTACAACTTCGAATGCATTATGGCAGATCAGCTGCGAAGATATTCAATACTTTCTGATCCAAGAAAGTTCTCCTATTTATAATACAACGGTTTCCATTTTCCTTATGAAACAATTAAACGGTTTTGTACAGCTAAAAGCAAGCAGATAACGTCGTTTAAGTTGTGCGTCTGGATATTTAGAAATAGGAACTGGTTTTCCTTCGTGTCTCCCACAGCCTTTGTGCTAGACTCGAGTCTCGATGGTCTCTCGTCCCTGCTACAGCTGCCCACTGGCTGTGGGGAACAGAGCATCGTGATGATGGCCCCGACTCTCTACATCGCCAAATACCTGAAGTCAACTGGACAACTGTCGGGCGCACTGGAAGCGCAAATAAAACATCAGCTGGCTACAGGTTGGCTCGGACGATTTCAGATTTTAATTTTTCCGAGCTGCATTGCTCTGCAATAATTATAGTTGCTGAAGATTTCGTTATCAACGCTGAAGGAATGAGAAATTGAGCATGTTTTTCTTAACTTAAAAAATAAAATCCGTCAGAGCTTTTAGGTGCATGTTTAATAGACGTTGAAGATAGAATTAATGTCGAGGCATTGTTATCAAATTGTGTGCATGGAGAGTGAATCGTTTGTAACCATGAATCTTATTTATCTAGTTTGAATATTTTACATTGAAAAAAAGCGCAGTATTCTGCCTTCCTCTTTGTCGTTTTAATTATATAGATATTAGGATTATCAAGTCTTAACTTCTCTTTGTCGGCAGGATACCAACGACAGCTGACCTATCAGAGATATGACAAGAGTTTTAGCGCTTTTGGAAATAATGATCCAGTTGGAAGTACTTGGTAGGTGGACAACGACCATGCATCTTCTTAATTTAGAAATTATAAAGCCTATGGCAATTTGAAAGGATTAAAAAATATTACTCCAAGCAGAGCATACTTGAACTGTGTTATATATGGTTGAATAGACGGAATCGACTTAATCTGTACTTTCCCAATCTGTGTTTAGATCCTTTTTAACGCCTATTATAAAGCTATGAATTTTCGCTTGAGAGTGCACTGCCTTGCGGGAATTATAAGCCGCGCAGTTATTTAAACTAACATGATAATTGTTTTGAAAAAGAATCTGCAAATAGAGCTGGGTTTTAAAAAATTTGCTAACTATTGTAATAGCATTTGAAGTCTTAGGAAAAAAAAAGAGAACTCCATGAATCTCCTGTGAAGTTAATGATAGTCACAAATAGGTCGCTTACCGCTTTACGAACTTTCTATTGCATCGCGTTACAATCACAATTTATGCCATTTTTCTTTACTATTTTGTTTGTTTCTCGTTTCGTATTGAATAAAATTCACAACTGCCCTCTGAAACAACGACAGCACAAATTAAGCCTTGATTCAGTACTTTGAGATTGGACATGAAGTGCTTCTCGTAATTTGTTATTATCTTGAGCGCATAGTTATGTTCACACTCGTCTTCTCTCTCGTGGTCCAGGTTGACAGCTCTTGTAGCCAGGACGTTCGCCGGGGCAATGGAATTCACGTACATTGATGCGGTTGTCATCAGGGATGCTGTAAAGTGGCTCATCGACAGGCAGTCTAGGGATGGATCCTTCGCCAGCTTTGGCGTTGTTCTGGATCCCAACACGCAGGTAAAACAGATGTATATTCTAGTTTCAGTGGATGAGAACTTAATTTGTTTTTCATTTCATTAACATACGAAGTTCATTATTAAAAGCCTGCATACCCAAAGTGAATAAAATTCTATTTCGGTGGTAAATTTGTTACTCTCCTCATCGACAACATACCAAGAGTTTTGAAATTCGAAAAAAAAAAGTTTCGGATATAGATTATTTAACGCAATATTTTATCTACCATTATATTATGCTTTTATGGTTTGTTTCTCCCAGCTCTTAAAACTTAAGATGTGTAATAGAAGAGGGGAGAATTGATATTTACAGGCATGCCTGAATTTATTGACACCTTTTTTTAATAACGGAACGATTTTTTTCTTTATATATATTTTTTCCTTGCTGCATCTTTTTGAACGCTTTTTTATCAATTTTTTTTTTTAGCAGAGAAATTCTTTTGAGCTCACCCAGTGAAAGTCAACATAAGAAGTAAAGTATTCCGACTGGAACACTCATCGCATAGATTTCGTAGGCTGGACATTGGATGTTCGAATTTAAACCACACACTAATTACATTTGCTTAACACAAAGCCCAGTTGTTATGTCTGCATTGTATAGTTTATGCACTATCAGTTTAGAGAAAAGATAACAACAAACATTGTTTAATTTCTCTTACCCTGAAATTTGTGATAAAGACAAAAAAATGAATAATGATTCTTTTCTCCACCCGAGGGCATTCAAACATCACCAGTTTCCTTGTGCAATGCATTTTATACCTGTCGTAGATATAATGTTCTTTATGTAAATGATTTGCCCCTAGCAAGGTTGTGTCGTCTCGTCAGGAGGTTGGTAAATTGTTCCTCTCACCATGTTGGAAACTCCTAGCTTCTTCTATGTTGGTAATCCCCTCCTCTTTCTCCTTTGTTGGCAACTTTTTGTTCCTACCTCTTTGTTTTCATCATGCTGGTAACTTCTTCATCAAGTTATGTTCTAAACTCTTTGTTCCACTGCAACTTATGCGAAATTCCTTTTTTCCTCTGCACCAAGTTTGAAACTTTTTTTCCGTTTTATTATGTTGAAAACTCCTGTTATCCATCAAGATAGCAATTCCTTTTGCCCACCGTGGCATTAATTTCCTATGATTCTCTGCATTTATGTGTTGAAACCCCGACTTTTGGAAACTTATTTTGTACGTGTTTCAGACAGCTAGAACAGCAGAAGGACTCACAGCATACGTCACTCTTACACTCCTAGAAGGGGAAGACTTACCTGGTCTAAATGTAAGTTTGCTTTAGTTCTCTTTTTTTTTGTACTGCCCCACCACCCCGTTAGCGCGATACATTGAAAAGTCAATCTGAGACCGAATTTGATAATTTGGTAATTTGACTATATTTTGTTTTGTTAATTAATGATTTTATTTACGTCGCTCAAAAAAAAATTTTTACATTATAAATTATTTTTTATCGTAATTTTTACTACTCCTTTTGTTGAGAATTACTGTCGTAGCTCAAATTTTTACTGAGTTCATATTTGTATTTAAATAATTATAGTAAGTTTAGATTTCTTAACTTTTCTAAGATATTGTGAGACTAAAAGCCAAGAAAAAAATTAATATGTATATATATATATATATATATATATATATATATATATACATACATACATACATATATATACATATATTCTTTTTGTACCTTCAATTTAATGTATTCTGAGGAATACTCATATCTCTCTTATTTTCTTTCTCGTACAAAACTTTTAAAAAGGCGAATGAGATGCGTAGAAGTTAAACTAACCTAAAATGCGTTTTGTGTATGTGTGTGTTGCGTGTTTTTCGTGTCCAATCTCTACAGCAACATGATATGCACAAGATGTACAACGCTTCTCGACGAGCTTTGCAGAACCTGGAACGGCAGATCGTTGCCAATGCCGTGACTGACCAGTTGTCGCTGTCCATCGTAAGCTACGCCCTCAGTCGGGCACAGAGTCCGGTAACTGCCCAAGCGCTGGCTCAGCTCAACAGCATGGCCACAAGCGAAGGTGAGCTGATTTCAAATAAAAAAGGAAAAATACGAAAAAGATAGTCAAAGGACGATTAGTGTTTATAGCATCGTGGTAAAGAAAGCATAAGCTGGGTTTTTCCCCCTCTCAGCTTCAGGATTTTTAAACCTATGAAGCAGCATAGCTAATTTGTATAAAATACTAGAAGTTATTTGGTTGTTAACAAGTTAAACAGTTTGATGATTAATTCAAAACGAACATGAAACTCCGTCCGAAGAGAAAGTCAAAGGAGATTTGATGCTTTGGGTATCGCATTACTGATATAGATAGAGAGTTACGCTTTTAGGTTTTCACACTATGCACCAACATAGGTAATAACTATCAAACAAGAGGGAATCTAGTAACTAAGGGAGAGGATTTGAAGAATTTTCTTTTTGAGATGTTGATTTCTTTTTTTTTTCTTATTAATAACGGTTGTAAGAAAGAGAAAACGTATTTATCTCTCACTCTCTGTCTGTCTGCCTGTCTGTCTGTCTGTCTGTCTCTCTCTGTCTCTCTCTCTCTCTCTCTCTCTCTCTCTCTCTCTCTCTCTCTCTCTCTCTCTCTTTCTTTCTTTTCAGTTTATTTTTTCCTCTGATTCTTTTTTCCTTCCACTCATAGCTGATGAAGTTAACAAACCTTTGTCCAGATTGCTTCCACCAGTAAAAAAAAAAAAAAAGAAGAGAGCTAGCCTCCCATTTTCACTTCATCTCTCTATTTTTCTTTGTTTATCAGCTGTCTGCTAAATGAAAGCTTTACTTAGATAAGAAAGTTTACACTTCATCTGACATATATTAAAAGACCTCATTCAATTAATTTTTAGGAGCTGAACGATACTTTTAACAATACACTTTTCCAAACATACACAAGCCATGTCAAACAAACTGTTAATATTGTTGTCCCGCTCTCCTATCCTTTGCTTTGATAATATTGATTCAGTCTGAGTGATAACAACTTTCCTATGTCAAACATATTCTATCATTCACTCTTTTGAATTTTCGCGGATGGTTATTTTTCTATCTTTTTCTTTTTTTTTTTTTTGTTTGATTTTTTACGTTGTTTTTTTTTTTTTTTCTTTTAGTTTCTTGTTTAATTTTGCGGGGTGGAGAGGGGGTCGGAATAGATTGACATTATGTTAACAAGTGGTTTTTGTTTTTTGTTTTTTCTTGTGATTTCCTTACATCAATTACATGAGTTTTTCGGTGTAAATTAATTATGAGATTATTCACCAAAATCTCGGAAACTCGTATTTCTTGTGAACTCTCTAAATCATATGTTTTCTATATTATGTTCAGTTTTATCACAGAAACTGAGATAGTCTTAAAATTTGTTTCTGCCTCAACATAGTATATTTCTTTCAGTGTTTACAGTATTGTTTCTTTTTCTTTCTTTTTTTTTTTTTTGTTGTTGTTGTTTCTTATTTCTTTTTTAATTTTACGTGATCTTTTCTCGAGGGGGTGGAGAAGAAATTCACGGAACATAAAACAAAACAGGAGTCTATAATTTCCTAACACAAAACACATCGCACACCTATAGGCGCTCAACCCATAATCTAACTTTTTTTCCCCACATTCAGGACCATTGACTTACTGGGACGATGGTAGAAGCAGCAGAGTTGGAGGCATCATCGGTCGACCTGGGGCATCCTCTTTCATCATCTGGCACCCCCCAGTGGTGCAGGCGAGACCAGTGAACATCATGACCACATCCTACGCGATCCTGGCCATGGTACACGCTGGGAGACCCTCCGAGGCGTTCCCGTCAGTCCGCTGGCTCATCTCCCAGAGAAACCCAAACGGTGGATTTTCTTCTACGCAGGTAGGCGTCATTATTGGGATAACATGCGATTTCACAAAGAGTTGTGCTGCCTCACTTCGACGTCATGGATACAGCTCTACTTTCAGTGGTTGTTAGCGTAAGAAGCGATACTGAATGCAAGCAAGTATGCACATTGGTGTGAAATAATTTTGGAAGAAAATGAAAACGAAAACATAAAATGTGTACGTGAGAAAACATTTTCATGTAGATTTATTTAGTTGGAAATCTTCAAAATGCTTCTGAATTTTAACAAAACTCACGACTTTCAACAAAGGAACATAACTCTTTGTGAAATCGCATTTCCTATAATAGATCTTCACACCTCGAACTGTCTTTATTTTTCATTTTGTTTTTTTTTGTTTTTGTTTCTTGTTTATGCCTTAAACCGTCCTTTCTTTCTCGAAAGTCCCTGACAATAAATTAATTGTCGCCTAAGGAACATTCCATACACTGACTGTTGACTGCTATCGAATTAATTCCAGAAGGCATTGCTCCTATAAGAACTAAGGAAGTCATAGTCTTGTAAAAAGGGGTTCGAAATAATTTCAGGGTACACTTGGACAGTACAGAATCAAATGATGTCCCTCGTTGTCCTGGCGATGACGCTCATGAAAATGATTTCAATTTGGACGCCCATGATAGAGTGGCACGGATAGCAAATGATAGAGATAACTTATGAAAGTATTTTTCTTTGTTTTTTTAGTTGACTTTTAATAAACTTTATTGATTGTATAAAGTGTATAACTATTTTTGGTTTGTCCAATTTTTCTGTCATTCATTTTTATTATAATTAGCTCTTACTGTCTGGGTCGCGTTATGTGATTCTTTTGCTCTGAAAGCAATGATACCCTGTTATTCCTATATCTTTGCCGATCTAATTTCTCTCCCTCTTTCTCTCTCTCTCTCTCTCTCTCTCTCTCTCTCTCTCTCTCTATATATATATATATATATATATATATATATATATATATATATATATATATATATTAGTTGATTATCTATCTGTCTATTTTCTATAGATAACATGTCCTATCCTTTTTTATCTTCTTACCTATCTACTTATTACTTATCTATAGACTATCTTTCTATCTATCCATCAATCTGTCTACCTATCCTTCTACATTAACCTACCTATAGAATATATATGTCTTGTCTCTATCTCTCGTTCGTCAGGACACGATTGTCGCTCTCGAAGCGCTGTCGGCTTTCTCCGCAACGTTCACCCACCCTGACAGCAATCTGTCCATCCTCGTGACAGGGAATGATGGCTCTGGTGATGCTGCCTTCACCGTCAACTCAGACAACATGCTAAATCTGCAGGTCCAAGAGGTGAGCAGCTATTAACGTCTTTTAGGCCATAGATTAAAGACACGATGAGGAAAAAAAACTTTTTTTTTTGTGGAGTATATTAGAACTCTTCAAAGGGCATCATCTGAGTTGAAATGTGGCTATGGATCATAGAAAACATGAAGAAAATAGGATAGTACAGCTTTTAATTTTGTGGAGTTTATTAGTACTCCTCAAAGGGTATCATTTCTGAGTTGAAATATGGCCATGGATCGTAGAAACGATGAGGAAAGAAGGGTAGACAACTTTTTATTTTGTGGAGTATATTAGAACTCTTCAAAGGGCATCATTTCTGAGTTGCAATGTGGCCAAGATTCATAGAAACGATGAGGAAAATAGGATAGTACAACCTTTTATTTTGTGGAGTATATTAGTACTCCTCAAAGGGTACCATTTCTGAGTTGAAATATGGCCATGGATCGTATGAACAATGAGGAAAGAAGGATAGTACAGCCTTTTATTTTGTGGAGTATATTATATTAGAACTCTTCAAAGGGCATCATTTCTGAGTTGAAATGTCGTCATGGATCATAGAAACGATGAGGAAAATAGGACAGTAGAGCTTTTTATTTTGTGGAGTATACTAGTATTCTTCAAACAACATGCCTCAGGGCACAATTTCTGCGTTTGAAATTTGATTCATCAAAGAGGTAATTTACATGAATTTTTTTTGAAAGAGTACAAAATACACTAAATGTATGACGATATTTGAAATACTAACCAACTTTTTTAAAGATTATTAGATAGGTTGGTTACACATTTGAGCTTCATCTTTCTACATTTTTTTTATTAGGTCACATTGTAAATAAGTATTAAATCCTTGCTCTCGCTAGAAATAATCCCAACACAGTTCGATGATTATTTCATATTTTCCAGCTGTCTTCCTTCCCCATATCAACTGATATCACTGCTACTGGAATGGGCTTTTCGCTCGTAGAGGTAAGAGCGGCTGGATTTAAAAAGTAATTCAGATATTTTAGAGACAAAAAATCTAGGTGTTTAGCTGTTTTTATTTTTTTTTTTTTCTAGACATTGACTTATTGCTTTTTTTTTCAATAAAAGTTGGAAAATACGATCTACTTGACATCACAAAGTCATGAGCTTTTTTGAGACAGCAAAGATTCATTTTTAAATCATAAGATTGATGTTAAATCATTGATTGATCGCGTAACCGCATATCCACCGTGTGTTCCGTTTGTTTGTATGTTGTTGTTTTTTTCTCATTTGTTGCAGCTTTTCTTTTAATTTGGCTTTAGTTTAATTTTGCTTTCTTTTCTTTTAGTTCTTTTATTTTTCAAAATTAAAACAAAATTGTGGTTAACATGAAATGCTGAAGATCATCTGAGAAAGTGAAAAAAAATTCAAAATTTATTCTTTTAGAATTTTTGTTTTCTGGTTTTTGTTGCTTCTTTTTTATTTTTCACACCTTTTTCACGGTAAGTTTCTCCGCTCTCTCCAGATGGTGTACTCTTTCAACGTGTTGGACGAGCTTTCCACCCCATCTTTTGACGTTAGCACTGTTCTCTTGGACGATGATATTGACTCGTTCAATCTGATGATTTGTACCAAGTATGTGGTCACAAATAGAGAGAGAGAGAGAGAGAGAGAGAGAGAGAGAGAGAGAGAGAGAGAGAGAGAGAGAAGGAGAGATTTAGAAAAAGAAACATACAGATAAATAGATAGATAGATAGATAGATAGATAGATAGATAGATAGATAGATAGATAGATAGATAGATAGATAGATAGACAGATAGATAGACAGATAGATAGACAGATAGATAGATAGATAGATAGATAGATAGATAGATAGATAGATAGATAGACAGATAGACAGACAGACAGACAGACAGACAGACAGACAGACAGACAGACAGACAGACAGACAGATAGACAGATATATAGATAGACAGACAGACAGATAGACAGACAAGTAAACAAAAAAGAGGGAGTAGAAATAAAAAAGAGAAAGGAAGACGTGTAAAGTAGAGGAAAGTTAAAAGATAGGGGTATGATATGATGCATGCTTAAAGGGAGGGGGGAGAGGTCGAGAGAGGACGGCTGGTGAAATAAGAAAGCACATGTAGTTGTTTGATACTTTGGAGTGCACATGCTTTTGACTTTCCCAGTCTATTTCAAGATACTTCTAAACGTCGTCTAAAAATGTCCCTAAAGGTGCTCTGCCCAGCGGGAAAGCATAGCTCCCTATTCATGATAACGAACTCTTAAAAAGGACTTCTAATTGGATTGAGATTTTTTTTTTTTAATTAGCTAATTTTTCTTATCAGTTTCTTTATACGGAACAAGAGTAAGTAAGCTCCTACCAATCAGAATGGTTAACTAATTTTATAAAATCCAAATCTATTTACAGATATTTTTTTGAACATTCATTATCATTTAGATTTAAGTAACTTAACTGCGCGGCCAAGAATTCTCGCAAGGCAGCGCACTTTCATGCACTTTCACAGCTTTCTAATAAGCGTTTGAAGGGATCTTTAAAAAAAAAACCCAGATTGGGAAAGTACAGTTAGTCGATTTCCTTTATTTAATTGTTCGATTTTAAGCTTCTCCTTTCTGTTATCAATTTCTTTTTCAATATTTAAGACCACATCTTTATACCTTTATTTTGATAATCTCTGTAGATGGCTGTGGGAACGCGAGACCGGCATGGTGGTGCAGGAGATCAGCATCCCGACAGGCTTTAGCCCTGACCTGACCACTCTGGGCATCGTGGCCGGTATGCAGAAGGCGGAGAGGAAAGGCAACACCGTCGCTGTCTACTTTGACAAGGTGGGGATAGAATAATAATGCAATAATTATAGTAGGTCGGGATGCGGAAGGCAACACCGTAGCTGTCTACTGTGATAAAGTGGGGGATAGAATAATAATTCAATAAATATAGTACGGATGGATGCGGAAGGCAACACCGTCGCTGTCTACTTTGACAAGGTGGAGATAGAATAATAATTCAATAAATATAGTACGGAGGGATGCGGTAGGCAACACCGTCGCTGTCTACTTTGACAAGGTGGAAATAGAATAATAATTCAATAATTATAGTACGGAGGGATGCGGAAGGCAGCAAGTTAGCTGTCTACTTTGATAAGGTGGGGATAGCAAATATGTTCTAATAGCATTATTATGCTTTTATTGCAGCATCTTTGGGGGATAGAATAATAATTGAATAATTATAGTAGGACAGGAAGCGGTATGTCGAGTGTATTGTTCAAATTTAAGGAGCTTGGATTTTACGTCATGAAAGAAAAAAAATGGGGACGAAAGATATGTGTGTGTTTGTGTGTCGAGTGGGAAGGGTGTAAGAAATTTGTAGTGAAGAAGAAGGAGGACTAAAAAGTAATTACGGTGATGATTAAGGTGATTATCATCGTGGTTTTCTAAGGAATAGGATGATAGTAGTGACGATTTTAATGACAAGGGTAATACTGATGGATAATGATGGTAGTGATAATGATGATGATGTGTATCTGCAAATGAAAGAGCAATATTAACAAAAACAGCATCAACAACAGTAAGAAGAAGAAAAAAAATTGGCGGAAAGTTGAAAATAAGAGGGATTAAAAAAGGAAACTTAAAAGGACAACAAGCGAAAACCATCCTCCAGTAATTATTCTTTTGACAAGGTAAAATAATATTACCATTGAGAATGTAGCTCAAATGTCACCCACCTTTATCACTTTTTGACACCCTTCTTTTCCTTCCCCCACCTCCCATCCCCCTTCCAAACCTATTTTTTTTCTATTACTATTGAAATTCAAATTTAAAAAAAATTGTAGCAAGAGCGTAGTAACGGGTCCGGGTTTTTCTATTTCAGATAAGCAGGAGCTCCTTATGTTACAGTTTGGTAATGACAAGAACAGCGAAGATTGCAAACTCACAACGCAATTTTGTGCGCACATTTGACTACTACCAGCCAAGTAAGTAGTCTAGGGGAACACTGAGTTCTATACTAATTCATCAAATCAACCATATATAGTGCACTTGGAATCATAGAAAATATAGTCTTAGAACCCTGTGTTGCTCGGTTTACAAGGTAATTCTGTATGCAAGTCAGGCTTGAGTAAAGATGATGATGATGATGACGATTGCAACGTCGACGACGACGATGATGAAGATGGTGGTGGTGGTGGTGTTGATGATGATGATGTCGATGACGACGAAGACGGCGTTGATGATGATGACGACAACGACGACGAAGATGTTGATGATGATGATGATGATGAATAAATCAGATGATGATGTTGATGATGGGGATGGTTATCATTTAAATCTGCGATAAAATTGTTTATATCATGTAGTGATTTACCTAGAGTTTTACTCTGAATGACAATAGGGAACGTCGCACAGTTAAGAACCGTATCGTGTGCAAATCTTTATATCAATGTATTGTTAAGGAGAAGAACAGGTTGCAAAAAGTAAAATTTACGTTCTGCAACGGTTATACTTAAATACAGGTAACACTATAGTTACACTCTTAAACGCTCATTTTAAGATTGTATTGGTCGCAAAAAAGTCGTTAAAAGAGCTCTGCCTTGTGGACATTCATACTTAGGCACTTATAACGACTGATCTCCATGATAATAAACATTTAGAAAGGATTTATAAGTATATGGAAATTTTTATAAAATAAGCTAACTATTCTTATTTGGAAAATACTCTTTTATATATGATTTATTGAACTAAGATTGTAAAATTTAAAGAAAAAAAACAAGTTTAAAAAAATATTCAAAAGCTTTGAGTGAAGTACAATGATAAGGAAGAGTGTAACTTTGAGCAAACTATAAAAAAAAGTTTAAATTATATGTTTAAACTTGAGTTTTAACTATTTTTTGACTGAATCGACCTCTTAACGTCATCCAATCATATTTTGCTGTCCCATTCTCTGCGCATCTGGCGGTAACTAGAATCGTTTCCATGATGGTGAAGAGCTGTGTCTAGTGCTGGAAGTTAAATCTAGATTTAGATGCGGGATCTTGACGCAAAATAGAAATAACCTTTAAATAAACTGAGCTTTCGGATGTTAATCCTTACAAAAATTTCCCACAGTATTTAGCATAATGTCTTTCCTTTCAAAAAACAGAACAAAACAGATTTTTAGGTCTCTTGTTGAAATTTGTCGTGAAATGCGAATGCGGAAGTGCTAAGCTCTTCTTTAATTCTAGATTAGTTTCATCGTGGATGCCTACATGGTTACGACATCTTATAGCTTACGTCACGTGGCATCAGTCAATATAGAAAGCAGATCGTTAGAGAAAAAAAGAAATGGTCAAAATTGCGTTATTTTGATCGTTTTATTGCGGGGATTTCCTTACTCACAATGTCATCATTCTCTGCCCAGGTGATCAGAGCACGGTGTTCTACCACCCGCGCAAGCTAGCCGAGTCTACAGTATGCGATGTCTGTGACGGATGTTGTCTGTAGATGGAGGCATGCGCTTCGCGACCTCCGGGGCAAGAAAAGACTCGACTTTCTGCTACATGTATTTTTGTTGTTCCAATATTTTTGAAGAAATAAACAGGAAAAATGGAGGAAAAATAATTTGTGGAAATTTTATGGTTGGTTTAATTGTCAATTTCTTTGTTGGATAATATCCTTCTTTATTTTTCAAAGACTATTTAATATATATTGATGCGTATTTTGTTTTTTGTTTTTGCTGATTTTTGTGGGTGTGTGTTTTTATTCATTTATTGCTATAATGGTTTCCCAATATTGTTTTTAATTGAAAGTTATCGGAGAAATTTCCGAGATCAATAATAGTTTCCAATCGATTGCAGCAACTGATAGAATATAACTTTTCCCTACATTGTATGTAAGATCTTAAAAAAATTTCGGCAATCGAAAAAAATCAAAGATGAACAACAAAACGTGAGTAATAGAGACAGGGTTCATTCAGCAAAGATTTGCATTTTAAATCTTCACATAGAATGGCAGTGTTAAAGATATATTTGACTTTTTTTAATTCAAATAAGAATATGACAGAAACAAGAGGAGGACTTGTGAAAAAAATGAGAATATGAAACGTCTCCCTCTTGCATTGACTTTTGCTTTTTTTCTTTTTTTTCTTTCTCCCTTTTCTTGCTTTGTGTGTCTCTTTCGGGCCTTGCACTCACTTCCTCTTCCTCTTATTACCTCTCTAAGCATTTCTTTCTCATTCTCTCTCTCACACACACACACACGCCTACATACACACTCCCTCTCGTTTTTTTCACACTTTTTCTTTTTTTTTTCTCTCTCATTGTCGTTCTGAATCTATCTCATTCTGTATCTCCCATATGCTCAACTCCAATGTATCCAGTTGATTTTCTTTCTTGCAGATTATATTTTATTTTATTGTCCTGTCCCTTTCAGAAGTAGATAATGTTGTGTTTCCAGTAGTACAAAATCCGTTGATCTAGCTTTACAGTCAATGATAAATACAATGTTCAGATCAAGCAGTAAAAAGTTTCAACTCAGAATTTTTTTCGTGAACATTTGAAAGAACATTTAATTGTGCCTGTATAATAGGTGTAACAAAATGCAATTTTCCAAAAGAACAATGTTCATTTAACCTTTTTTATTTTATTTGTCTTGGTGTAGGAAAAAAAATTAATAATGTATGATTAGAGCTTCATAGATAAAATAATGTCGCCCTAGTCTTTCAAAATGGCTCCTGGTGGAAGAATCGTTGGTAAACATTATATAGATGTTTTTGCTTCGTTGCAGCTGGAATAACCTTACCTTTCAAGTCAATTTAATAGTATTGATAACCAAATAGTGTCGTTTGACATTAGCCTCAGAGGAATCGTGTTAACAAACTTATTATAATCTTCTGAGAACCATGGCAACAACACAAATGTCTAAAAAAAATTGTCAACGGAAACAGCCAGAAAATGTTTGTATGTTTGGGTTTGGGAATGGGGATTGGTGTGTGTGTGTGTGTGTGTGGTGGGGGGGGGGGTAATAGCCCGTCTAAATGGTTTTCTCAGATCTTTTTTCATATCAAACATATTGAGATCCCGTCGGGCAGGGCGGAACTGAAAAGATAAGGCCTAAAATTAACCTACCGAACCCGTGTGGGAAGTACTTAAAGAAATCAGGGAGGAGACTCAAATCCCACAGCCACTGCACTCGAGATAATCAATATATTGATTTATTTGAAATGCGAAGAATGAGATGTTGTTTTGTAGAGGAAAATTGTTGCTTTAAGTCTAATCAGTGCGAGCCGATGTGGTATGGGTGGCATGACGCTAGCATAGCTTAAGAAAGGTTAAAAAAGGAGGTATGATAGCTTCCTAGTCTAACGATAGACACTTTCTTCTCAGATCAGATGATTTGGGATTCAAACCCTTTCTCGGCCTAATGCAATAGTGAATCCTTTTAAAACATTTTTTCATACATATTTTCTTCTTGTTTGGGTGTTAATAGCTACAGGTAGTGAAAGATCTTGTCAGAATACTAGAGTAAAGATATTTTTTTCTAGTAACTGCTCATTTGAGGAAGGCATCCTGGTTGATAATGAAAAAAACTACTATAAAAAACCGGTCATCTATTAGTCTTTCTATCTACTTATCTATCCATCTACTTATCTATCTATCTATCTATCTATCTATCTTTCTATCTATCTATCTATCTATCTATCTATCTATCTATTTATCTATCTATCTATCTATCCTTTAGAAATTTAGTTCTAAAAAGAATATCTCACTATCTATGGCATAACAAATAATTCCAAAATGAGTTTATTGAGAACGGCAGAATGATTTAGTGCAGAAAGAATAACTGCTCTTCCAGACAGAATTTTTTAGCGTGCGCACTTTTTTTTTCCAATTCTGCCCTTTGAGAGGTATATTTTACGTGTAAATGAACGCTAAGGTGTGTAAAAGTTTTAACCTGATAAAAACAAAGAAAGGAGAACGAAACATCATGTCATGGCAATAGTTATATAAATTTCACAGCATTACATCACAGTTTGAAAATCCTCAAGCATACTTTTGTGTCAAACATCTTTAAAATGATCTTCATGTGCTAGGATAGCCGATCGAAATTGAAAAAGTGATAATGTAAAATGTTTTTAACTAAATCAAAGTCACGATCTAGATCTAAATTTTACGACTGAATAATGGGTATTTTGATAAGTACGATGCTGTTTCATATCTAGGCTAAAACAATGTTATATTTCTCATCTGGGCAGGTTATATACCTGCTGAGTTTTCGTCGGAAAGCTCTTGATTTAGATCTGGGTGTTTATCAATAGCTCGATCTATGACCAAAAAGTAAATCTCGAGATATCTATATCAACGTGAAACGCTTTTTGTATCATCTGAAAAACATATTTGAACTTTTGCTGAATAATCGTGGGGCATGAATAGAAATAACAGGTCCACATCAGGGATAGAAAGTGAATACGACAGGGTTAATGATATCAAGAAGCCGCCCTCCGGCAAGAACAAAGCCCAGAAAGGATTAGATCTTGGTGGAGACGTGGTTTCTCTGTTCTCTGGGGAAGAAGGCGAAGATCTTCTTGAGGAGGAATTGGATGAGGCGGCCAAGAACGAGCTCTGTTCTTTTCTTTTCAAAAATGTCGTTGGATATGACTTTATCTTCAGGGGGCCTTTTGGTCGGAATGTTGGTAAGAACATTATTTGACAGCAAATACTACTTTTAGGTTAAATATACGTGTGGGGCTTTAAATACAAATGCAGTTGTGATTTCTGGACAAGAAATGCTCATTTTAGTTTTCCCTATTAAGAAACAAGGAACTGTTGTAGAGTGCTTTGAATCTGGGTTTCAAGCTGGTTTGAAATTATTATAAATTGGATAAATTTTTGTCTTTATCAAATTTTGTTTGTAAATTATGAGTCTTCTTCTGTGATAAACTTTGTTAAGGCTGCCTGCAGTACAAGCATAGAAAGAATTAGTTATAAAAGAAACTGCATTAAAAACACTCATCGGCTCAGATATTTTTTTAAAGGTAAAGTTTGATTAAATGATCTTTGAATGAAAATCTGTAAAGAGATTGATGAAAATTGATTAAAAAACAAAATAATGTACCCAGAGTATGACAGATTTTATTTTATTCTCGGTCTTGACAGTGACTTACCTGGACTACATCGCTTCCGGAAGGTAAGCTACACAAACAATGACATGTCGGTGTTTTCCTCCATTACGATGTAGCATCTAATGATAAGTAAAACTAGTTCTTGAAATAATTAAGAACATAGTTGAACATTTTTATCACCAAGTATCATCGTTTCATCGTCGTGAGACAGGGGTTTCAGAGGAAAATACGATAACAAGAAGTATCTAGACTCGATTTGTAAGATTTAACTTTCTAATCTCTGTCAAGAAATTAACGAACCCCAAAATAATTGTGATAAACCTTAGGCGTACTTGAATGCCAATCTGACATAGAAATTTTTGTTCCTGTTTCCATTTCGAGCTATAATTGAAACTAATATTTGAAATTTTGACTAAGAATTTTATCCGAAATGCCCAGACCGCTGAAATGTATCGAGACGTATATCCGCTACAACGTGATGCCCACGTACGCCAACACCCACACCGAGGTAAACTATTTCGCGCAACAGACCACCATCATGAGAGAGGAGGCCAGGTGACTAGGAGCTTTCCATAATATTATATTTTTCAAGGACCATAATTAGTCATCTCACTTAATATTTTTTAATCAAATGGGAAAAGTATCTTACCTCAATTGTGTTGTCTCCAAATATTTTTATACCACGCAGGATAGGTTCAAACATTTTAAACAAATTAGTGCTCCTTCAAATATATAACAAAGCACTGCTTAGCTAATTTGTATTATCATGGAGATAATTTAGATTTGATAAGACCATCAGGTTCAAAATTTGTTATAATAAACCGGTCATAAATTCAGATGTTTTGCTGATTTTGTAAAATTCAATTTTTTTAAACAGATCCTATTTAACGTTCAATATTTTGTTAGTAAAACTAAATTGAAATCTGAATTTTTAAAAGAATATATAATAGGTTGCTCATTTTGCAAAATCCAAATCTAATTCTATATCTTTTAAAACGCTCATCATCATGTAAGTACAAGTAAGGTAAATTCTTCTCGCAAGACAACGTATTTCTTGTAATCTTTTTTGCCGGAATATAAAGCCTTATAATGAGCGCTTAGATTCACCTTTAAATAGATTGGAAAGTATAGATTTAGCTGGTTTTGGGAATTGGAAATTTAGGCACTGTAAAAACTCAAAGTTTATTCTCACCATAGTTTTATATTATTTAGAAAATCTCTTATTCTTTTATTCTTTAACTTGAACATTGTTATCAAACTTTGACGGAACATCAGATCAATAATCAAGAAAAGTGTGAATGCAAACGAAGACGACGCCGTCATATTCTGCGGCAGTGGAGCAACGGCCGCCGTACACAAACTCATCCACGCCATGAATATCCAGAAAGCGGTGAGTGTAGACTTTCCTTTAACAGCTATGAACACTCAATGTATTTTACAAAAACTCATCCACGCCATGAATATCTAGAAAGCGGTGAGTGTAGACTTTCCTTTAACAGCTATGACCACTCGACGTAATCTATACAAAAACTCATCCGCGCCATGAATATCCAGAAAGCAATGATTGTAGGCATTACTTAAACAGCTAGGACCACTTAACGCCTCCTGTACACAAACATATCCACGCCATGAATATCCAGAAAACGATGAGAGTGGACTTTATCGAACAATTAACACCACTCACTGTCAAGACCGAGAATTTTTCTGAGAAAGCACCCGTTTGCTTAATTTCAATATGTCACTTAGGAATAAGCCTTAATTTCAAGTTTGTATCGATAAAGTACACATAAATATAAAATTGTTTCGGGTGTTATATTTTCACTTTCCTTTAAAGATCCATAGTACGATCCACTCAGTTGTTCATTAAAATCGTTATTCCTTTAATTTTTCCTCCTCCAGACTGTGCTAGTGGGCCCTTACGAACATCATTCGAATATTCTTCCATGGAAAGAATTAAACGCCAAGGTAATAAATAACTTTAGCCATAATTATCTCATTCCAAGATATCTATGTGTATAAGTAATCCCTAACTATATATATATATATATATATATATATATATATATATATATATTAATATTTTAGATCCGGTATTAATTTATAATACTGCGGAACAAATGGGGGAAAACTTAATTCAATATTTTTTTCTTTATTCTTTTCCATTTAATCAGTATATAAATCTCACTTTTAGAGTTTTTCAAATCTAAAGCGGCCATTCGGTTTTAAGCGTTGCTACAATGGGGAAGGGAAATATGGTGCATACATAGACGATTCAAACTGATGGTGCCATATCGTGATAAAATGGAGTGATTTGAGAAGCCCATACCAGCTTTAAGAGTCCTCATAAACTGTGTTGTTTGGAATTTCACACAGGTGGTGAGATTGAGGCAGAACAATGTTGGCGTCATAGACATGGATCATTTGGAGGCTGAACTGAAGGTATAGTGTGTTTTTCGTTTGTCAAATTTAATAAGAGCAAATATCTTATACATACGTTTATATTCAAAGTTTATATACTCTATGAGGGATTGTCTGGTTCATGCATTTATATTCGAAGTGTGTATGTTCAAAAAATGATTATGTTATTTTTCCATTGATAAATGAAATTAATACGTTCTAAGAGTGATTATCTTATTCATGAATTGAATATTCGAAGTTCATGTATTTTCCTCTTTACACTTTTTTCCTGTTTAGCTGACTTAAATTATGAGTATATTCACAACAAAAAAATGGCACCGTTTTAGGCACAACCTGGTCATGGTACACTTAAAGTATACACATATTTATTTCGATTTTACCAACGTCATGTAAATTTTTTAAATCCTTTTGGCTAAGTGTATAATACATTGGCAGATTTATGCATTCCGATATTCCTTGTCATTTATAATTTCGATTTATTCCTTTCCTGACTTCGTTTTAGAAATGCGACCAGCGGCTGTGCGGTATAGGGGAGACAACTGTGATTGGCTCTTTCTCGGCAGCGTCAAACGTCACCGGTATCTTAACAGACACGGACGCAGTCAGTGCCGCCATACACCGCCATAATGGCTACGTCATTTTCGACTACGCATGCGCGGGACCTTATGTTAACATTGATATGAATCCGCCGAAAAAGAAGTATGTGGTTTTATCAGTTGTTTTTGGTTTTGTTGTTGTTTGCTTGTTTTTTTTTTGTTTGTTTGTTTTTGTTTTTTTTTAATTCAACTAGTTGAAAGCCCGCGAATTCGCAGGATTGAAAGTGTAAATCAATACCCATGTATTAATAAATTAAACAGAAAATTATTGTACTCACCATTATAATATTAATACTGATTTGAAGACAACATTATTGGTGTAGCTTGTTATTTGTAACTTCGAATGTTATTTCGAAAACTTCTAGATTCTGCAGTATCTCCCACAAATAGCTGGTGTAAAGGTTCTGGTAAAGTTTGTAAAGGGGGCACATTAACTTGACCATTGGCGCAGCATAGTGAAGATGTTTCTGTGGGCCACAATTTTGCGTCACAATAATGGCATGTCTTTGCCCTTCCCCCAATATTGTGGGCAACAATATTGATATTGTCATGGTTTGTTGCAGTTGGCGATGTGAGTGTAGAAGCTGCCTTCTGATGTAAGGTGGAGGCGGTAGCGTTGATGTAGATCTAGTCCGTATGGATCTATCTGCTTCTTGTGGTGGTATAGCTGCTCTACGTTGTGGAGATCTAGAGCTACGTCCGTTTTCATTATCTGGATCAGATCTTGATTGATCTATAGATCTAGATCCAGTTTGTGTTAGATCTAGATCTAGATTTCGATCAGTATCAATAGATACGGATGGTTGATCAAGTGTTGTTTGTGGTGGTGTGGTTGGGGGGATTTGATTTTGATTGAGTGTTTCTACGTATCTGTATCGTCTTAAACAACGTCTCTTTTTCTCACACTTGCCATCGTAAAATCGATCTATCTTCCACAGTTAATTATATCACTCAGACTGAGGTGGTCTTATCGCTGGTTGGTCTAGGCTATGCGGGAGAGGTAGATCTAGATCTAAATTGAAGAAAAAGGTCTAATTTTGATCTAATGACACAAAACATTGCTTTTTAAAAAGTGGGGGTCATGTCCCTAATATTTTGTTATTTTTTAGTGACTGTGTAAGTCTGTGGTGATGGGCAACGATCAAACTTTTTAGAATTACCACTATCTAAAGAAGTTGATGGCCATTGCGGGAGACGTACATTGAAGAACAAATAATATCAAAGGTCTAATTTTTATTTAATGACAACAAAACATTGCTTTTTAAAAAATGGGGGTCATATCCCTAATCTTCTGTATAATATTTCATAAAAAAACTATTTTATAATTTTCAAGTGTCTGAATAAGTCTGTGGAGATAGGCAAAAATTCGAGGAAGGGAGCACACAACGAGCACAAAATTTTTTTTATATAAGAATCATTGCTTTGAAAGATATTAGGAGAAAATAAGTCTGAACATGAAAATTTATTAATTTGAGAGTGACAAAAATACTGAATGTACGTGTGTTCGAGGGAGAGTAACGGAGAGAGAGAGAGAGAGAGAGAGAAAGAGAGAGAGAGACTAAGAGATTATTATTATTATTATTATTATTATTATTATTATTATTATTATTATTATTATTATTATTATTATTATTATTATTATTATTATTATTATTATTATTATTATTATTATTATTATTATTATTATTATTATTATTATTATTATTATCATCATCATTATTATTGCCAAAAGCCACATCACCTAATCTGATTCGTTCTTTTGGTATGTTTTTTTACAACAAATCTTGGCTTTATATCCTGTTCTTCTTTCACAAACTTAAGAGAAGCATTTGAAGTTCTTACCATAAGAATTATGCTTGAAGAATAGGAAATCAATAGTTTTAATTTGTTCCTTTCTGAGTTTATATAGCTTTTTTTATTTTGACAGCCGAAAGAAACGTTGTGCATTTATGTAAGGCTCTGAAAAAAGATATAAGGAAGTCCTATTTTTTTTTTAGAAATTCGTGCAACAGTGTCATTTTCTTGAGTTTCCGTAAACTTCCGCTCATATTCATATTGTTAGCATTTAAATTCCTCTTGTTAAAGACTGGAAATAATGTTGAACATTACGAATTTGGTTTTATTTTACAGAATATCAGTTTTGCAGAAAAGTTTTTTATTTCTTTCTAGGTTGGCCTACAAAGACGCCGTGTTTATCTCAAGTCACAAGTTTATTGGCGGTCCGCAAACCCCTGGTAAGCTCTACGAGACCATTGTGCCTCTTCAGTAAAAAAAAAAATTGTCATGCAATGAAATCTTCGAATTCACAGCATGCACCCTTTTCCGTTAGAAGCAAAATATGCCGGACATTTTTATTGGCTAAAAAAGTATCATCCCGTAATATTGAATTGTGGGTCAGAAAGACACAAATTAATTAATACTTAAGAGTCGATTTTTGTTTATGGCGATAACATTGCTTAATAATTCTTGCAAGGACTAGATCAAATAGCTGCTTGGATTAAGAAGTGCAGATACTTTTCCTGCCTCTAGTTTTTTTTTCTAACTGCTTGTGGGGATATGATGAAGTCTGCGAATAAATGGTTTTTGTTGGATTTTAATTGAATTTAATTTCGGTAAATGGATGTGTCTTGGTGTGGATGTCAAATAACCTGTGTGGACCCGGATCTAACGTAAAGTAATTTTTTTGTTTATTTGATATTTAAAAAATAACAGTAGATAGAGATAGAAAGTTTAGCTAAATAGTCTGAGATATCAGAAGGCCATGACTATATAGTTTTGATGTATTCATCTGCTTCATCATGTGATTTCAACAATTGTTTTCAATCGTTTTATATAATAGGGTAATACTAAAAAAAAATGATTGGACCTCTCTATTAAAATAGATTAGATCATTAAATTGTATGTTAACAGTTAACAAAGAAGGATTGTTACTGTTATCAAAATAGAAATAAAACAATAATGATTGCCAAAGCGAAAGGAGAGAAGGGGCTTCATTTTATTTTTCTCTACATCCTTGTCTTTCAATACATAAATTCCTCCCAGGTATTCTCGTCGCAAAAAGATGGTTATTCAAAAACAAAATTCCTCATGGAGTCGGAGGAGGCACCGTTGCCTTTGTGAGTGTTACAACATATTCTTTATTACTGTCCTCCTCTAAAAAATTCAAAAACTACGGTGGTAGTGATTGCCTATGGTAAAGGAGAAAAAATACTGTCTCCTCCTTCCGGTATGGACCAAATTTTGGGGAGAATTTCTGTATCTTTTGATTTTATCTTATCGTTCTTTTTTTTTCAATAATGAAAGCATTTTTGGCAAGAACAGTTGGCTCGTATGTAAAATCTTAATCAATTTATAAATCCTTTTGAGTGCTCGTTGTATTGTATCAGCAGCTATTAATTCCTGATAGCCAGTGCAATTTTATTGGTTAATTTTCTGTGTACCTGTATAGCCTTAGGATGATTGTCTAGAAAGATTTTTAAATATTTTGGTTTGGTAAAGTAGATAATTGCGATTTTCAAAATTGACTTCTTCGTTAATTTTGAAATATATATATTCCTTACTCAAAGAGCCTTTGTTTTTCGCACCAAACATTCTAGGTGTCTTACCCAAATGCAATACACAGACAACGAAATTGTGCCTTTTTATCTAATAATTAAGACTTGTTCGTGAAAAAAAATCAAACGTCTATATTTTTAAGTATTCTAACATACATCGTGACCTTTCGCTATACAACTTTGACAAACTCATTACTCTGGCTGAAGCAGAATCAATCACATACAGCATTTTTTATTTCAAATAAAAATGAATTTATTATCCGTGCTGAGTCTCCAAATCTTTATTTTATTACACCGTAGAGAGATAATTAGATGCAAAACTTTCTTTCCGTTTATTCTCATATGGTTATTATTGGCAGCGATTTCAAAACAGTCGGATGATACTACCATTATGTATTCGATCATGCTTCTATTAAAAAAATCTAAACACTGGCTCGCTGTTGGTTTGCTGACAGTTCCTATTATATTGTTTAAAATAGAATGTTTCAGTTTAATATTAGTTTTTTATAATCGTACAGAGGGATAAACTTGTTTCTAATTATACTCAACTCACTCTCACAATTTATTAGGATTTATCGCGAGACCAAGATTCCTCTTTGAACCATATACTTTTAATATCTTGTTTGAGATCAGTTAGATCTGATGAAGCAAATAGACCTGGAAAGGACTTACACATTTAATTCTAGTTTGTGTAGGTCTTCATTTCGTCCCTGGGTTATCCAAGTTGTGAACCAGTTCTTTTACTAAAATATGTAACTGATAATGGTAAAGGTAGATTTGAAGTAGCTGACACGAATGTGCTTTTTTCCCCCAGGTGACACGCCAAAACCACTACTACCGGCGACAGGTGGAGCAGAGAGAGGAGGGCGGTACACCAGGCATCATAGAGTCCATAAGGGCTGGACTCGTGTTTAAGCTCAAGAACGCTTTGGGGGCCAATTTTATAATGGAGAGAGAAACAGCTCTTTTTAGGTGGATAAGTTGTTTGGTTCATGAATAGACCGATAAATTGATTTTTTAATATTTTTGGTAGTTTGTTTGATGGGATAATACTCGCATGAATTGACGGATGGAGTAATTGACATTATTATGTAGGCTGTAATGGATAGATGTATTAAGTAAGGTTTTCTTTAACCGAACTTGCATTGTAATTGTATCTCAGATTTTATTTTTTGGATACTTTAATATAGCTTCGGAACAAAATTTTAATCGGTGGATCGTAGTAAAACACTTTAATAAATATAACGGGTTGAAAATTAAAGCGCTCAAGATGAATGTTTGGTTGGAGATAATTCTGTTTAAAAAGTTGAAATCCATTTTTTTTTTCAATATGCATTCAATCTGTCACTCTCCAAAACAATTTCTGGTGAAGCCGCCGGCCTGTCTTGAAGGACAATCTTGGCCTCATTAGACTGTCCATCCTAACCGTTCTGACTCTAAAATGAATTTCAGTTCATAATTTCATAAACTTGGCGTCATTTTACACGAGGACTAGACGTCAAATTTTGTTTTGTTTTGTTTCGTTTTTAGTTTTTTGTATCTTTCAATCTCTTAAGATTAATTCAGAATTGCAGACGTTACACCTAATCCCGGCATTTCTTCATAACGTTAACACTAAATGAATTATGGTATCGTCTTTACATTCCGTGTCCATAACTTGACCCACTTCCCGCCCCCCAGACTAGCGGCGGAGAGTTGGAGCGCGAACCCCCGGCTGGTCATACTGGGCAGTCTGACGCCAGAGCGGCTGCCCATCTTCCCCCTGCTGTTCTTCAACGAGCAGTGTGGTCGCTTCATTCACCACGACTTTATCGCGCTCATCCTGAACGACGTGTTTGGTATACAGGTCCGCAGCGGTTGTGCGTGTGCCGCCCCTTACGGCATGGTGAGTAAAGGACTTCAGTGTGGGGCGCGTGCGCCGCTCCTTACGGCTTGGTGAGTAAAGGACTTCAGTGTGGGGCGCGTGCGCCGCTCTTTACGGCATGGTGAGTAAAGGACTTCAGTGTGGGGCGCGTGCGCCGCTCTTTACGGCATGGTGAGTAAAGGACTTCAGTGTGGGGCACGTGCGCCGCTCTTTACGGCATGGTGAGTAAAGGACTTCTATGAGGGGCGCGTGGACAATAAAGGAAATCGACTCATCTGTATTTTCCCAGTCTGATTTTAGATCCTTTTAAACGCTTATAAGAAAGCTGTGAATATTCGCTTTAAGTGCTTAAAAGTGCACTGCCTTGCGGGAATTCTTAACCGCTCAATTATTAAATCTACATGATAATTAATGTTTTCAAAATATGTAAATAGATTTGGATTTCGCAAAAGTAGATAACTATTCCTATTTGGTTGTGCTTTTCTTTTCTTTTTTTGCGGTATAATAAGTATATATACATATATATATATATATATTTATGAGGGATTCCATCTAAAAGTTCTCCTGTTTCTCGTTTATGAACTAATACCACCCAGGATCAACTAGACTGTACCCGTTCGCTGCGTCCCACAGACCCGCCCATGGTTACCTTTGGTCTCACTATTTTAGTTCTAGAAGGCAATGCTTTAAAAACATTTAAACTAAAAAATAATTTTAAAATATGTAACGTAAGACAACAAAAAAATCAACGTGATTTGGGTTCACTTCATCCTAGCAAGTAGTTCTACATGTGTGTAGAACACATTTTGTTTAAGCCTACAAACTTGCCGTCTGTGTGGCGGCGTTTGTGCCAGTTGACTTGTGCTTTATCGAGAGATAATTATGCTGACTGTGTGAAAGTGTGGACAACTTGATGTTGGGAGAAAAGAATCTGTGACGGGACTAAATAACTTGCTATATGATTTTCATTCCGGTATATCTCAGCACATTAATGTGAGGATAAAATTTGTTAGTGAGGACGTGGGCACCTTGAATTGTGCTCTTTCGACCCATGTCATGAGTCGTAGGATCGGTTGAGTGTGAGCAGCTTGATCTCTGCTTCTTCCTACGGCGTGATGAGTAGTGAATACAAGTGTAAGAGATGTGAGTCGCTAAATAAAACTCTCATTTAGAATGAGTTCTCTGTACCGGACGTCGAAACTCAACTTGAATTTAGTAATAATCTCTAATTAAGCGTACTGAGTCATAAACACCAGTGTCACTGTGCCAAACCATTCTCATTTTTTGTTGCTGTTTTGTTGTTGTTGTTGTTGTTGATGTTGTTGCTGTGTTTTGTTGTATTTGTTGTTGTTGTTGTCGTTTTAATTATCATTTTGCTTCTTCTAATCTCCAAGGATCTTCTCGGAATTGATGACAAAGTGATGAAGCGGTTGGATAAAATCATTATCGACCACGGCAGGCAGGACTCGGCGTTTCAGGCCACGAGCGAGACGCAGAATGAAGAGTGTCGAGATAAAGACGATTGCTCGGACCAGAGTGACGATGATCAGGATGTGAGACTCAATGCTAACTCTAACAAACCTGTTGACAGCTCACCCGTACACGAGGGCAGTCCCATGACCAAGAACATCATCTTCAAGTATGTGTTTCAATTCAAGGAATGAGTTTCGCAAGCGTTTTCGATTCATCCATTGTTTAACCCTGTTTGATATAGTCCGTTCAGAACACGGTGCTGCTTAGCCTCCACCAGGAAGAGCTTGGGTAAAAGGATGACGTCGGTCCAGCATTCACTTAATGACGGTATTATTTTTTTAGTTCGACGCACGCTATTTTTACAGGTATCCGTGCGAACTTTCTCCTAGGGCATTGCGGGTTTTTTTCTTCTTTATTTCGTTATTTTTATGTTCTGTTAGTTGCCCACTGACGAAACCAGCTATAGATAAATAGCTCCTATTTCTCTTAAATTTGCCTTATCTTGACCTTAAGATTGACTGCTCTCTTCGGTGTTCAAGATGATTTTTCCTGATTTTTACAGTAGAGTGATGGATGCAAAAGTGACCCCGCATATTAGCTACTTAAAATGGTGTCTGTTTAATATTTAGAATTGAGATGGCCTCTTAACTAACCTAATGGAAGCGGTAACCAGAGACAATTGACCAAAGTAGGGCTGGCTCATTTACCAAAAATGACTACTTTGTATTCATAACTTATAAAAATTCCTGGGAATCTTACACAATGAAAAAAGACAAATAAGCTTCAAAACCTGAGAAGCGAATGTCGACGCTGTTTATTATTTCATCGGTATGCGGTGAATTATTGATTTCTTTATTTTCCATCTTGCCCCTAGACCTGGCTTCGTGCGTCTTAATTTCCCGTACTTCATATCGGAAGACTGCTTTGACTTTGTGGTCAAGGCAATTGAAATGGTCGCAGATAAAGGCTGGAGTTTGTTGCCCCTGGTAATTGATTTTTTAAACTAGTTTTACAAGAGTACGCCTTATAAAGTATAATTATTTTCATATGAATCTCGATGCAACATCATGCACGAAGTAAGATTAAATTCGCAATTTTCATTCTCTAAGTTTAATACCATTTAAGTAGACTGGCTAATGTTACGGAGTTGAGGCAAAAATTAAGCGGTAAGGAACTTGTTTTATTATTCAGGTTCAACTGTTTTTAGATGGTCTTCTTCTTATTATTATTATAATTATATTTATTTAGAAGTGTAATCCGTCAAACCTCCTCTATGCTCATCCATAACCTCTCAGCAGCATGTTATCTCCAAGTATTGAACATCGTTTCAAAAGTAAACTTTCATAACCCCTCGTTCACTGTAACAAAGTAATACACATGTATTTTCTACGATACTTTTTTTTTCTTATAAAGTATATAAATAAACACTATTACGGTTTCTTCCTTTTTATCCTCAATATCACGATGATTCTTCCTTGTTTACTCTCAGTACCAGTTTGACAGCATGTTATCTCCAAGTACTGAACATCGTTTCAAAAGTAAACTTTCATAACCCCTCGTTCACTGTAACAAAGTAATACACATGTATTTTCTACGATACTTTTTTTTTCTTATAAAGTATATAAATAAACACTATTACGGTTTCTTCCTTTTTATCCTCAATATCACGATGATTCTTCCTTGTTTACTCTCAGTACCAGTTTGACAGAGACACGGGATCTTGGTCATTTGCCGACAAGTCGGTAAGCCATCACCACTGGTGTTTTGTCTTGTTGCTATATGGAAGTAAAAATATAATACCGAAAACTGATCAATTAAAACTTTCAAAAGTTCGATTTTAAAGCATCTAAAATCAAAATTTGCGTATGCGACTTGGTAGTTGGCCATTCTGTTAGAGTCTAATTACCAACACCATACATGTTTTCCATCTTTACTTACCATTGCTGCACATGAGCTCTCAAACAAACAGAAGAGTCTAAACTAGATGTATTCCATTGAAAATAATGCAAACAAATCCTTAACATCAAATATCCAGTACAGATAACAAATAATCTCTATATAAAAAACGCAGTGAAAAACCGATCTCTATAACCATCCTTGAAAGCCGTTGGCGCCTATTTTGACATAATTATTCTGATGCGAGATATAGACATTCCAGCAAACAAAGTTTTGGAGGCATCTTTTGTTCCTAAAGAGGATAAATTTCGAGGAAGGCCCATATCAACACTGCTAACAGTCATCAACAAAGACCTCAATCGCACACCAACTGGCGAGTTAAAATTCAAAACCAAGAACTACCTCAACCATTTAACGTCAATAGCAGAAAATAGAGGAGACTATTAGCGAATATCCGAGAGGCAGCCGAGGCGTCCAAGTCAGAGCACTAAGATGTGAACGGCGATATAGATATTTATATATATATATATATATATATATATATATATATATATATAGAGAGAGAGAGAGAGAGAGAGAGAGAGAGAGAGAGAGAGAGAGAGAGAGAGATGTTTTTCCGAAAACTATCTGAAAATGTTAGATGATATTATGTTTGCATCGTTCTACGGTTTTCTCTATTCTGCATGCTAAAAAAGAAGGCTCATTTTTCGAATAGATAGGTTTACCATAAACTTGTATCAACTCCTTTAGATAAACTGTGTGGATAAAAGTTTTTTTAAGCATTTGCGATGTTATTTTTAACATAATTATAGGTTACTTTCCGAAACATTAATTTCATTTGTTAAGTCTTAAGAGTTATGCATACGAATAAAATAGATTTTGTGCTTTGGTTAATAAGAAATAACTTTTTCATAAACATTATTTTATCGAAAATCGTGATATCAGTAGGAAACTTTTATTGACAACAAATGATTATATGTTATTACTCTAGAAAGACATTTCTCTCTCCACATGACTAAAACTTGTTTTAAATTTCATAATGACAAATTATAGACTAAACGCTTTGAGAGACAAAAGGTTACTAAGAATTTTTTTTTCTCATCGCAGAAAAAGTTTCACAGAAAGAAAAGCCTAAAGGATATCACATTCGCCCAGGGCCGATTTAACGTGAAAAAAGTTCCGAAACCGAATCCTGGGCCGCCTCAGATCGGAGACAAAACACTCAGAGAGACGCCGTCTCCGTCCTCGAGCTTGCCGTCCCTGAGCGATAACTTCCCCGGCATGAACTATCAAGTGAGTTGACCGAAATGACTTCACTCACTCAGCACTGGGTCCTCCTACCTGTATAAATGCTCTGCGCCACTGGCCATTTTTGGATTATGTCAATAGATCATAATATGTCAAAAAGTTATCAATGCAAAAACATGAAATTGTCTGTATTAGTAGATTCATAATTATCTAATCTGCACTGCACCTAAGTTTGACATATGATTGGTTTATTTTTTTATGATTTTCTAATGATAACCCAATTTTTAAAAATAAAAAAATTCCCCCCCTCTCTCCCCCCCCCCCCCCCCCCAACGTTACAATATTGATACACATAATGAAGATAAGGGAAAAAAAGGAAAGAAGAGAAAATGTACTTGTTCGAACTTAAATACATCAGTCAGACAAAAAAGGAGAGGTTGTAAAATTCACTCATGAGTTTTTACATAGATCTAGATCTAGTTCTAAGTCTAGATCGAACTTTTTTCAAAAGCCAAACAAAGACTTATTTAGATCTATATACGTAAACGAACAAAAATGATAAAAAGAAGACTTGTTTCCCTTCCCTATAAACTTGATTTACTAAATATTGGTTTGGAAAGTAAAATAGACGTTCAAAGTTAAAACCGAGTATTCTCTGTTTCCGCTTGCAACGGAAGTATTAGGGCAACCCAGTGAGCTCCAGATGCTCGGCTCAAGGGGACCTGTAACTGGTCTCTGAGTACCAGATGCCTGGCCAATAGTGACCGTTGTGAGAGTGTGTGGGTGTGAAGATCACGCGACTAATTATGTGAAAATCGAACATATTAGACATGTAAACGTCGTTAAGTTGGATCTCTGTATCGGTGTGTTTGTTCATGGATTTTTGTTATGTTCTTGGAAACTTCAAAATCTGATATATCTATCCAAGGGATGTGTAGATACAAACACATCATTGATGAGATGGGGGGTTATATAATTATATAGTGCTTTCTCACTATTAGACTCAAAAAGATTACCGAACGACCATTCCTAACCAAGATACCTTTCTGAACTCATGCTGGAGCAGCTATGAGAAAGAGCACGTTAGTCTAGCTCACTGACCAAAAACTTTCACTGCCTTGTCGGGTACTCATTTTAACACCTGACAGAGGTGAGAAAATGTGTGGAATTGACCTTTCCGATGACCTGGTCGAGCTGGGTATCGAACCCGAAGTCTTTCGAACCAAGAGCCGAGTGTCTACCATTTAACAATGAAGCCACGCGAGGCGCTATTGCACACAAAAAAAGCAATCGCTTAACCGGTGCGATAAGAATAGAGTTTCATAAAATTTGGATAAATTATTCGGTTCGGACGAGACCGGCTGTGGTGGCTAAAGAACAGTTGAAAGAAACCCGTTGCAAACTATTAGGATCTGCTTAAGAACACTGAGAGTGTCCACATTAATCGATTACCAGCTGGTCATGCATTCACGGTTATAGTTAAAGAACCGAGACAACAGTTAAGAATTCCAGTGTTGGAACTTCTAAATGACTCATTTCACTATATGTGGGTGAAATCAGTTAAACTCGGTATTTTTGTTATACAACTAAACATTTACTTTTTTTTTATTTGCCGTGCTTCTGTTGTCTTTTTATTTAACTTCTGAGTCAAATATCTGTAAAGCAAAACTCGTATTTAAAATCCTGATAAAACTTACAGTATGGTCCCATAATGTGATTGATCGATCGCCTATGAAATTCACAGGCGTTTCTGTAGTAAACTTAATGGAAGTTCGATACGTGAGAAAAGGTGGATAGTGTTTTTATTGAAAATACTGTTTAGGGGAGAATGGTGGATAAGACAACAAAACATGACTGAGTTTTAATATATCCAACAAAATGTCAATAATTAATTACTAATCAATACCCATTTGAAAGCAAAGTAAGCCAACATTTTTGTCATTTAAACCCTCCCTCCTGGAAAGTAAACAATAATGCGAGAAACTTTTTGAGTCTCTTTTACTTTCCAATCGTATCTTAAGATTCAGTTCAAACTGTTTTTGTTAAAACTTCTCCCTTGATTCTATTTTGTTGTAGGAAATCATTGACAGGGCAGAGCTCATCTTTCAAGAGACAATGACGGTAAGCGACTTTTTGCATCAATTTACAATAATTCAGTTTATTTTACAACTCGATGGCCTTGATATCAAATTTAGGCTCCCATCGGAAAAGGTGGAATAGAAAAGAAAGGGGTTTCCAATTCACTTACCGACAGTGTGGGACTTGAACCAGAGAGAAATATCCCTGCAGACGTTTTGACACCACAACCACTAATGTTCCTCCTTAGTTTAGCAAGAGACAGATAATTTAAATACTACAAAGAGATCTTGTGCTGCGAGTGTAGCACTTGTTTTTTTTTTTTTCTAATTACGTTAAAGAGCAAGAAGTTAAGTGTTCTAATCTTATGCTCTTAACGAAAATATTTTTTTTTTTTTTAAAAACAAGCTGGTTAAGTATCAAAATATGCGACCTTTTTTTTTCCTTTCAAAAAATTTATTTTGTCATTTTCATTGCAAATAAGGTTTCTCCTCTCGCCGAACTTTTCCTTTTTGTCTTCTTGTCTTGAACCAGCCAGATAAATTCATCGTGCCAGACCAAACTGGTGATTTCACCGGAGAGGCAGAGAAGTTGCGCTGGTTTATGCTTCCGAGCGAGGCTTCAAACATCGTCAATAACAAGAAGGTATAAACTTTTGGTATATGGATGTTGTTATGTTTTGGTTCGTCTTTTTTATAATTTATAATTTTTTTGGTTATACCCTAGTTGCATGTTTTCCTGGATTCGTCCTTTTCGTTTCTTCTGAACTACCATCAGCTCAAGGAGGAATCCAATTGCCCGCCAACCGTACTTCTGCGACGTCATAATCATCACATCTTTGACGGTTTCATCGTATTCAATGCTTCGTCTCTATCCAAGAGGGAAAAAAACAACTAAAAATTAAACTTGGAGGTTGCGAGTTCGAACCCCTCTATCCGCACCTCTTTATTGGCCTCAGTAATCGTTGCAAAGTCATCCGCAGTTGCGTCTATCGAACTCTTATTTCATCGGAATCAATTTACTCAAATAAACCAGTTCGGAAATTGTCATTGTTATATTAAAAATGGCGGATGGTAATAGGCTAAACTTTTGACGATTCTAATTAAATCAGCAGAGGTCACGATCTGTGTTCGGTATTGTTTCGAAACCGCAACCCCAAGTATTTCACTGTGTCAAGGTTTGGTTTTCAACTATTTCTGAAATGATGCTCTTTATTTGTCAACGGATGGAAATAACCAATGCTTTAATGCAGAACTAAGCTTATTGCTCTTGGTCTGAGAAATATGAAGTAAACTATTGCAATCGAAACCTTGATACTCAAAGGAATTGAACACATAGAATATCCTTAAAAGGTTAAATTTTGTGTAATCGTTTATTTTTCTAGTTCAAAAGTTCAAAGAGATGTTAAATTATATGCTAGACTAATAAACTGTAAAGATTTTGGTCTCGATAAGTGGATTTTTTTGTGCATTACGATAAATAATTTTCGAGCTCGTTTATTTAGGCAACAACCTTTTCATAGCAATTAAAAGGTTATTCATGTATGGAGGTATATGAATTGAGCAACTCAAAAAAAAAATGGAAGGACAGAAAAAGATTAACTGTTAAGAAGACGAAGAGGAGGCGAAAGGTAAAAAAGTTCGCAGAAAGTCGCAAGAGGAGGTGAAAACAAGGCAAAACAAATGTGAAAGCAAAGAGTTTTTGGTTGTTTTTTTTTTTTTTTGCTCGACCATCGTTCAGGAATGTTTAGGCCTAAAATATTGATAACTTTCTAGCAACTGCGTTTGTCTTGCATCGATTATTGTTCGCCAAGCGCTAACTCTCTTTTGCGCACATTTTCTCTCTCCCCCTCTGCACCCCCCCCCCCCCACATTTTTTTTCTTTTCATCGAAACGCGATCGGCCTCCTTAGGTCTACCAAATGCACGCCGAGGAGTGTCCCTACAAACCGGGGATCATCCCCACTCGCCCTGCCTTGAAGTACGCAGATGACGAATGGTGGTGGATACGCTACAGAACTTTGATTCTGCTACTCATCGTGCTCTTTCTGCTGGCGCTCACCGCTCTGGGCTGCCTCTTCATCTGGGTTTACATTTTGGAAATGGATTATTTCCAAGAGCCGCCAACTGTTCCACCAACGAACGAGACCTTCACGATTCCGTCGATCCCGGATATCACAACAACGAGCAATACGTCTTCTGGGATCTTCAAAATCTTTAATATGACAGGATGATTAGGAACGATGAAATTTTTAGACATGTATAAACTTTCTTTTCTTTTTTTTTTTTCTTTCAAAGGACTGAAAAAGATAATTTTGATTGTTCGAATGAATGCATACTTTTACTGGTGTGGGGCTTTGGAAGCAAAATCTTTTTTAAGTGTGTTTTTATTTTTTGACGTAAGAGAACAGTATGGTAGGCAGAAGTATGGGCCAGCCAGGGAATAAAGGAGAGAAAGTAAAGAGAGGAAGAGGAGAGAGAGAGCGTGAGAGAGAGAGAGAGAAAGAGAGAGAGAGAGAGAGAGAGAGAGAGAGAGAGAGAGAGAGAGAGAGAGAGAGAGAGAGAGAGAGAGAGAGAGAGTAATTAGGCGCGTTACACGAATCACATGTAAAAAGAAAACGAAGGATCATTTGCTTTAAAAATGAGTACCACGTCATAATTTTATACCGCTATTTTTTTCTAAATACTTAAAAATGCACACTGAAGCAAATACAACGAGTTCTAATGTGATATCCTATGAATTTATAATGAAAGCCATTAAACGATAATGTTTTTACCATGACATGGTAATATTGTTTTTATAATTTGTATCGAGTAAATAACATTGTAATGTAACATATCAACCATATATTTGTATGAAATAAAAAAAAAAGCTAATGCAGTAAGTGTTTTTCGATTAGAATGTCCTCCGTTATGCCTCCTGCTATGTCCAAATTGTGGGTTTGCTGAGGACATTAGTTTTTATATCATATTCATTTAAAGTTAATTAGTTAGTGGTCGTGTTGATTTTTGCTCGTTTTTCTTCCTTTATTTCTTTATTTTTGGATTTTTTTTTGGTTTATTAGATTTGGAGAAAAATCGTTCACGGGTCCTTTATAATGACTTTATTTAATAGACTAGTTTTGTTTTGATTTTTAAGATCAGAGCAGGTAGTAGTTGAGAGGACCTCTTGCTTTGATATCTATAGAAACCATTTTGTCCGGTGTTCAAAACCATTGTCTAACAGACTATGTTTTTATATTTTCAGAGTTTTAATGATCAAAATTATATTTTCAAACATTATGATACCAAATACATATACATATATATATATATATATATATATATATATATATATATATATATATATGCACATATATGTGTGTGCGTGTGCGTGTGCGTGTGCGTATGTGTATTATGGCCGTGTTGATTGTAATACCATTTCCTTCCTCATCTGCTGTTTACAATATTGTGATAAGCTAAATATTATTACCTTAATTATTATTATTATTATTATTATTATTATTATTATTATTATTATTATTATTATTATTATTATTATTATTATTATATCATCATCATCATCATCATCATCATCATCATCATTATTATTATTATTATTATTATTATTATTATTATTATTATTATTATTATTATTATTATTATTATTATTATTATTATTGATATTGTTATTATCATCATTACCATCATCATCATCATCATCATCATCATCATCATCATCATCATCATCATCATCATCATCATCATCGTCATCATCATCATCATCATCATCATTAAGATAAGTAGTGGTAGTAGTAGTAGTAGAAGTAGTAGTAGTAGTAGTAGCAGCAGCAGCAGCAGCAGCAGTAGTAGTAGTAGTAGTAGTAGTAGTAGTAGTAGTAGTAGTAGTAGTAGTAGTAGCAGCAGCAGCAGCACCAGCTGTTGTTGTTGCGTAGTGGTAGTAGTAGTAGTAGTAGTAGTAGTAGTAGTAGTAGTAGTAGTAGTAGTAGTAGTAGTAGTAGTAGTAGTAGTAGTAGTAGTAGTAGTAGTAGTAGTAGTAGTTATATCTCTCTTTCTTGCTCTCTGTCTCTCAGGTGAAACAAATGAAACCTGAGCATCGGCCCATCCTACCCGCAATCTACAATCTACGCAAAGCGAGCCAGACCCTGTTGCTCAGTGCTACGACATCCACTGACGGGTCGGACACGTCTTTGGATGAGCTTTACTGCAGTGCCTGGGAAACCAACAGTACAGGCTAGCTAGAACCAGTGACAAAAAACATATTTATGTAGCTTTACAGCAGTGCCTAGAAAACCTTTAAAGCAGTTTAGATCGAACCGATAACAGATAAGACTTAGAGAGCTTTACTGCAGTGCGTAGGAAACCAACAGAATAGGCTAGTTAGAACCGGTGACGAAAAAAAAAATTTTTACGTGAGCTTTACTGCAGTGCCTGGGAAAAACAACAGTACAGGCTAGTTAGAACTGATAATAGAGACGTGTTTGGATGAGCTTTACTGCAGTGCCTGGGAAACCAACAGAACAGGCTAGCTAGAACTGGTGACGAAAAAAAATCTTTTTTTGTGAGCTTTACTGCAGTGCCTGGGAAAAACAACAGTCAGGCTAGTTAGAACTGATAATAGACACGTGTTTGGATGAGGTTTACTGCAGTGCCTGGGAAACCAACAGAACAGGCTAGCTAGAACTGGTGACGAAAAAAAGTCTTTATTTTGTGAGCTTTACTGCAGTGCCTGGGAAAAACAAAAGTACAGGCTAGTTAGAACTGATAATACGTTTGCAGATGAGCCTTTCTGCAGTGCCTGTGTACCTAACAGTACATGTTAGCTTGGTCGGTGAAGGTAAACTCAATAGTTTCACAAGAAAGAAATATCAACAGAAAACTTGGATACGTATTTGTTTTAATTTGTTTTTATAGTCTAGTAAGTTTAAACATTTTGAACCACAATCATCGTAACAGAAGACATCATCTTTTTTAACTCCAATCCCAATGTTTTTTATATCTAGTGCAGGTCAGTGATCTGATTAATTATGTGCAATAATAAGAACAGTAAGATTTGAGACTGCTCTGCAAATGAGCTTTACATTCTTTGATTTTGAAATGGCTAATGGGTAACTATATTTAGACTTCAAACGGTTGACTTATTCATTATGAGAACATACTAATGCTTGGTAGTATAGATTATAAACTTGATCCAAGAGTTTTTAAATATGATATAACTGTTTTCTCTTGTAGAATGAGAATTGTCTTGATTGTTCATGAAGAAATATTATATTAAAATTTTAAATGATTATGAATATTTTTGCGTCGCTTTTGATTTTTTTTAAAAAGCTTATTTTTTTTTAAAGATTCTTGGTTTTGAGTTTTTTTGTTTCTTTTATTTTTTCCTGTTTTTTTTCTGATTCCTTTATACTTCATTTTAACGATTTGCAACATGCTTGTTCACCTTTTTTATTTAATGTCTTCCTCTATGATTTCATTGTTGATGCTGTAATCGAGTTTAGCAGTGGATTATTATTATTATTATTATTATTATTATTATTATTATTATTATTATTATTATTATTATTATTATTATTATTATTATTATTATTATTATTATTATTATTATTATTATTATTATTATTATTATTATTATTATTATTATTATTATTATTATTATTATTATTATTATTATTATTATTATTATTATTATTATTATTATTATTATTATTATTATTATTATTATTATTATTATTATTATTATTATTATTATTATTATTGTTATTATTATTATTTTTATTATTATTATATTATTATTATTATTATTATTATTATTATTATTATTATTATTATTATTATTATTATTATTATTATTATTATTATTATTATTATGTAAATGGTAATAATTTTACTAGAATAAAAACTATCAAAAAAGCTTTTTCGAGTCTGTCAGATGTGTAAAATGTTTTTCCCATATGACAGAGATTTGATCGATTATTATTATTATTATTATTATTATTATTATTATTATTATTATTATTATTATTATTATTATTATTATTATTATTATTATTATGTAAATGGTAATAATTTTAGTAGAATAAAAACTATCAAAAAAGCTTTTTCGAGTCTGTCAGATGTGTAAAATGTTTTTCCCATATGACAGAGATTTGATCGATTCTAATTTTGCAAGCTTTTCAACACGATAGTATAACTTTGTATAACTAAATGTATCCTACGCAGGAGATAGGTCCAGATGAGCATTAATAGATTTCTGTCATTAGTTAAATGCGTTATCATGTTATTTTTTCATATGAGAAAACAAAATAAATAACGAGCAGATCAACTGATGAATAATGCAAAAATGGAAAAATGACCTCAGTAATCATGGTCATGCGCTGCGCTAACAGTAACACATGTTACTTAAAACAATAATCAAAAAAGGCTTGAAATACCGACTTTATGATTTTTCTCATGGTAGTTTCAAATGTAAAGATAATTGTGTTCTCCCTTACACATGCACCCTCAGCCTTTGATCATTTTGATTGCTGTCGCAATAATTTGGTTTGTATTTGTCTTCACTCTTTCGTTCACCTTTATATCCTCTATAAAAAAAATACATGTTGAGGGGCAACGATAGTTTTAAATTCATCGTCAGCGTATTTGTCCGTGACTGCTTTTATAACATCCGCTTCCGTTATTTTGCTTCCGGGTTCGCGGACGACGCATGCGCAGATATTGTGATAGTTGTGATCGTCTGGTATGGGCCCCACCACAGCGTTTTTCACTCCTTTGAGTTTCTGGATTGGCTTCTCGGCAGTGGATGGGTAGATGTGGAGGTTGTTGTGCATGGTGATGTAGTCGTATCTGGGAAGATTGAGTGTTAAATTTGCAGCACAGTCATTAAAAAGAAACATTTGTCAAAGACAAAGGCTATCAAGTGTTAGTAGTCTATCGCTTTTTAGGAATTGCTGTCGTTAACGTCGTTTGTTTTTTTTTCTCTTCATATTCTTCGAAATCATCATCATTTTCATAACTATGATAGTCGTCGTCATCAAATTCATAATTTTTTTTTTATAATCTGACAATTTATATCGTTGATCTTTTTATATTTATGACCAACATTATGGAGTCATAAGAGCTGATGTTCACTCCTGGATGTTTTATTGAAATATTACACTGGAAATGTAACTTAACAGATTGTTTGATCGCCATAGTATTCAAGGATTAAACTCTTTTCGTTCATTCGATGGTGAAAAAAAAATTCAAAACAATTTTTTTAGTTAGAAATTCACTTGCTATGAAGAATTCTTGTCTAACGGAGGCTTTTTTTTCCTTCTATGTAGATTTGGGTCGTTCATTTAGTAATAATCTGCGCCTAGCCGCAGTTGCTCAATTTGAATTCCTTATTTGTTCCTGCTTCTGTTTAGTTTCTTTTTCTACTTTAAACCACTTTTGATTGAGAGAAATTTATAGTTACCTACGCTGCCGTGGGATGACCAATTTTAATCTACTTAACTGTGAAAATAAATTGTTCAAGCCCGTAAAATTCATGACCGCTTTTTCAATATAGTAACTCCATTAAACTTATCAGTTACTAAAATATAAAAAAGTCTGGGAGGAAATTTAGTCAAATATAGATTCGAAATAGTTTTGAAGCCGTATTTGAGTACTCTTCTCTGAACAGGAAGACACATCAAAGTGTCGACTTGCTATTAGAAATGAGGTACAGATCTTGCTTTTTATCAGGGCCCTTGCACTTCACCAATTATTCGTATCACCAAAACATTAATTTCTCAATATGCCGATAGACAGAGGGAAAGGGATGTTAAAGTCTGCAAACGATAAAAGATGGATTCGCCACGTCTGGTTAGACTCAACTTACATTAAAAACGACTTATACCAACATTAAGTGACGCCTAGTGATAGCAGAGTTTTCTAAATTTTCAAAGCTTTAAAAAGACACCATTCGTTGTTTAAAATACTTAACTCAGCAATATCGTCATAACAAATATAGGACAGGCCTACCTGCCCACAACAACCAGATGATTATCAGCATCAATATAGTCCGATGTGAGGTACCAGCCGTCCCCTGTGAGAGCCTCGTTGGTCTTGTCCGGATCATTCATGTAGCCATTAAACACTCCAACACTCTTCATCATAAGTCGACCTGGAAAATGGTCATCCACAGTCGAAAAAATTTAATATTTATAAATCGTGTCTTTCCTTGATTTCTTTTTTTTCTGTCATGACACATTCACATTCATTTGAAGTATGTTAAGGTCTGTCTATTAATATTTGTTAGCAAAATATCCTTCAAACCTAGATGCCTCTAACTCATGCTGTTAATAAAGTCAATGCTTTTGCAGAATTTTGACGCATTTCATGGTAATCTAATCAATGACGCTATCCAGAACAAGTCGCCTTTAACTATTCATATTTGTCCAAATTTGTTTTGCGTACGATTTAACCACTTATCATATCAAGAAGACCTTCTTATGATATTTGTTTAATTATATTTTTTAACTCAATAACTGCTTAGTCTGTTCTGAAGTATCTCTCACTATGAGCATTTAGCCTCTTTCTTCAAAAAATGCTTTCTAGGGAAATTAGCTTGTTGGTTTATTACTTTGAGATGCCTTTTTTAATGTTTAAATAAGGCTTTATATCGCTGGCGATTTAACATAATTATTAAGATATCCAAGTCAAGCAAATGTTATGTGTAAGCCAAATTCAAAGTAAGACAGTTAATTCAGACTCATTTCTACAATACAAGACCTAAATCTGACATCTTAGCCGATTTCATAAAAATTTTATTTATATAATATTTGTTTAATCAGTATTGTCCTTTGCCGTATTTTTTACTATTATTTAATAAATCTAGTTTACTTTCAATTTGATTTCGAAAGGGAAAAATAAAGATTTTACATCAGTGGCTGGTTTACCTTCACTTATGTTGGCAAACTCGCTTTTTCAATATGATTCTCTATATATTTATCTATCTATCTATCTCCCTCTTTCTCTCCCCTTCCTCTCTCCCTCTCTCTCTCTCTCTCTCTCTCTCTCTCTCTCTCTCTCTCTCTCTCTCTCTCTCTCTCTCTCTCTCTCTCTCTCTTTTTTTCTATCTATGTATCTATCTATATCTCTCTCTATCTCTCTCTGATTCTCTCTCTGTCTCTGCCTGACTGTCTGTATGTTTGTATGTGTGTGTGTGTGTCTCTCTCTCTTTCTCTCTCTATTCCTGGTTCTTTCTTATTCTTAAAGAACCTCATTTCTTGTGTCCCCTTACTATAGCACGATATGTAGACCAATAAAGACGACCTGCGTGTTTTCTAAATAAATCTCCAATTGTGGTTAGTAACTGATTCAGGTAATAGAGTTAATATCCCACCTGGTGTGCCTCTGAGAAGTTCCTTCATTTTGTCGCTGACGACTGTGATAGTTGTACCTGAAGAAAGAGGAAAAAATAGCTTGAGAAAGGGAGGGCGCCAGAAAGAGACAAGAGAGACATAGGGAGACTCAGAGAGAGGCAGAGAGACAGTGAGAGAGAAAGAAAAAAAAAAGAGCACAAAAAGTGAATGTTAATCTTTTATGCTAAATCGTAAAATAATGTCTTAACATCTCCTCGTAAAACATGTGCATAATGCTCTGTGGTCGGAAATTCATTCAAATCTAATAAACCTTTACCGTAGTATGGCATTCTAGGTAATTTACTCGTTGATGACTTTAGACAAATTATGACCAACCTATTTTAGTCACATGTTGCCAAACAAGATCTGTAGTAATGAAAAGAATACACAGTAAAATAAATTTATATTTTGTCATCGTTATTCGTATTCTTTACTCATTTTAAATACTTGTGTATTTTACGTTTAGCTCTTCCTCGTCAAGGACTTCAGAAAACACCAAAGTATTGAATAAGGCTGACTGACCTGCACACAGTTGGTCACAGTCAAAATCTTTGTACTTGTTGATATCCGAGATGAAGTTGCAGCTGATGGTGATGAGCTCAGAACAGCCGTACCGGACAACCAATGTGTTGGTCACTGTCAGGAACCGTTCACACATGGCGTAGCTCACTGAGTACCCGGCTGTTATGGTGGATTCGGTCGAGAAAATAGAATATCAGAGAAATTGAGTTGGAATATGATTTGGTAAGAGCCGAAATATGTAAGCGTAGTTTTTTGATAGATTTAAGCGCTTCTTTATAATCTTGTTTTTGGCTTCGCGAAAAGTTCTTTCTTTTGGTTCTTTGCAAAATACTTAATTTGAAATGGGTTTCGTGTCCAATTTTCCTTTTGTTTTTAATTAACTTTTTTCAAAGTATCTATGAATGTTAACGTTTGTTAAATAAATAGATCTTTCAAGATGATTTTTTAAGCGGACGAGACATTAGCCGTTAAATGATAATGTTTAGAAAAAAATAAAACCTATATACTTATAATTATGTCGTACTCTTGTCAGTCTTAACTCTCGCAGGCTCTTTTTAAAAAAAGGGTGAATAATTAAAATGTATGTCAATAATTTTCCTCTCCTTCAAGTCCCAATGTTTGAGAATTCCCTCAATTTCTGGTGGGGTCAGGAAACCAACTATCGCGTGGTCAGTCTTGAGAATCTCTACGTGATGTCTGGATGCAAAGCATTGAACAAAATAATTTTCCGAAAACGGCCGAAAGGATAATTTCATTCATCCATTTTGAAAAATGATTTTTATTAAAAAAGCATTGCAACCAAGTTCAGTGTATGACATGGGCGTGGATGTATCATGTGGAAATGTGTTTTTTTTTACTATGATGCCTTTTTTAATCATCATTGATTAAAACTTCTGCTTCGCAGAAAAAGCCAGTGAGTGACAAAATGTGAATTAGAGAAATATTAATTTGTATGTGGCGAGAGGGAGAGCAGCCAGTCTTTTTATGATTTCTCTAATCGTACCATATTACAAATACCGGTCGGTGCACTTATTTTGTTACTTCTACCATGCGGACGTGATTCTCACGTTCTAGTATGCACAATAGTAGAACATCTTGCCTCAACTAACTACAGCATCTGGAAGTTATATTGCTAAATCAAATGCCACAAAATGTTGTCTAGAGAGATATCGGTGTCTGCGAGAAAGGCCATAAATGATTTTCTAATAAGCTTATCTTACGAAATGAAAAAGACATTTTTTTTAAATTTGCCACTGCTGGGCAAAAGGTTTAATTCATAATTGTTGTATTGACCATTAAAGAACATCGTAATTCCTAACTGCAATCTCTCAAAACCATAAATGCAAATCTGAGACTGTAAATCTGCTAGCAAGGCTAGCCAATTATTAATACATACGCAAGTCGGTAGTCGATAATCCTTTATGGTCAGTGCGAACCGATTACTTGCTCAGAAAAAAACTAGCGGCCCGCTACAAAAGTTAAATCAGTAGATTCTCCATCTCAAAGGGCCATATGTCCACCTACTTGTCAGGATCCTGCGCTTTGGTCTAATGTTCTGGCTGGACCAGTGTGCCACCGTTCATGACGTCAAATGGGCTGGAAATGGCCCAGGACCATGGAGCGTTACTGAAGAACCTTTTGTCTGGAATCTTGGGAATAAGTCCATCTGGTCGGGATTGATGAAAGAGAAGTTAAATTAATCGTACTAAGGAGTTGCTGACATTGACAACTTGTAAAGAATAATATTTTAATCTAACTAGATTTGCCTTCTCCGAAAATTAATGCAATGTTTCATAAACTTCACAAGCTGTAAGGCTAGATAAATGTGGTTGTTTATCTCTGTTAAGCTCCATTGATTTCAATATGTGAAATGGCAAAGGCGCTTAGAATTAAATGTTCACACATCAAAGCATGTATGCATAAATATAGTGGAACTGAGTTAGATGAAGTCTTTTGAATTAGATCTAAGAAAGAGAATTGATAACCTTTCCGAATTGTGCTTCTCATCAGCTTTACACAAGCTCTACTTTCATAAAGTGAGCGTTTATTTTATTATCTATTCAAGAAGGAAAATAAAGCATAATATAAAAATACATAAAACAGTCACAAATTTGAACTCAAGGACAATAAGTAAAAACAATTGTATTTGACATAAAAGATGTTTCGCCTTAATGGCTTCGTCAGTAGTTATACAAAAACAAAAAGCATAATATACTATGTTTTAGGAACACAAATTCCTCTTTGGAATAATTGTTATTTCACTTTTTATTTCTTAACAGAGCTTCAGAACTTGCCTTCGATAACGCAAGCGTCGGTGAAGTTTCGGTGAGACTTCATGACCAGTTTGGGCATTCCTGTGGTGCCAGAGGTGAGCCAGAGACTACTGGTGTCCGTTTCCTCAGACTCGGTGTCCTCATATGTTTTCCGGTATGCCCGGAGCATGACCAGAAAACCTTGGACATCGTCTACGGAAGGAGAAATGATATGATACAGATATCTGAATTTGCGATAAATTCTTGAGCAATTTTATTTAAAAAGACAGATGTTTGTGAGGGGATAACAAAAAATAAAGGATGCAAAAATTGTGACACAATAACTAATAATGTGAACTCATATTTGAATGAATTGATAGATGAAGAAGTCAGATCAAGTGCCTGTTTTTGGTTGTGTTGTTGTTGTTGTTGTTGTTGTTGTTGTTGTTGTTGTTGTTGTTGTTGTTGTTGTTGTTGTTGTTGTTGTTGTTGATAATGTTGTTGCTTTGTTTTTTTTTTTTGTTTTTTTGTTTTTTTTTTTTGTTTCTTTGTTTTATTTTTATTTTTATTTTTTTTAATCGTGTCAAAAAACGAAAACACTCAGTTTAAACAGTTTAAAATGAAAAGTATTGCTTTTTAAAGACTAATGCTATTTTACCAAAATACGTTACAACGCACTGTTTTCGTCGCGACGATTAGCAATGAAGACGGTCTTAAGTTTCGGCATCGTAGGATCGTTGATTTTGGCGATATGGTCGTCTTATCCCACACCAGAGACTGTCTTTGACAGCTTGCCAGGTATGGTCGCGCGAGTCAGTCCTGGCCACCAGGAGGGTAGCCGCTGACCTGAGAGAAAAAAAAGATTTATTTAAAAAGTAAAAGAAATATAATTGATAGGGTTTTGGGTACTTTTTACCATTATTTTTGTAAGGGTAGATTTCATTATTGAGTGTTGAAGAGAGTTGCATCACAGAAAACACCGTTTTTGTTAGAAGGAGAGGATTGTGTGCTTTTCCAGAATGAAAGCGGTGTTTGGGCTCTTATTTGTCTCGGTAAACTGTTTACATGAGTTTTGAAACCCTCAGCTATGGTCGAAATTGCATCCTACATAGGCGGGGTTAAGATGGTCTAATGGGCTAGATGTTATCTTGAGGCGATGGCCGTTTGCCCAAAGTTGGGTGCATGATGAAAATATTTAGATAATAGGTGCATAGAAACATAAATTAGTACAACGATAGATAGACAGATAAAGAGAAAGAGCTATAAAAGTAGTTTAAAGAATAGATCTCTACAAAGATTGAGAGATAGATAGACAGGTAGTTAGAAAGATTGGTAGACTGAAAGAAAGATTTTTAGATAGGTAGGTAAGTAGGTAGATAGGTAGGTAGGCAGGTAGATAGATACAGCTTTATTCAAGTTCTAAAGCCATGGTCAAGACAGAAGAGCTCTGCGTACTTGTTGATGCAGTGGTGGAACACCTGAGCTTTGTCCATGATGACCTCGCAGGAGACAGCCTTGGCTCCAGCTAACATAGCTCCGTAGAAAGCTACAGCCAGCTCCACACTGGTGTGGAGGGAGACACACACAGACTGGCCGTGCTTTACGCCCTTCTCTCGCAGGATGTGGGCGAATCTGGGGAATGAAGGACATTTGATGAAAAATTGTCAAAATCTTTCAATTCAGAACAGGATCTTAAATCAATTTCTTTTTTTAATTTCTTTTTCTTTTCTTTTTATCTTAAACAAAATTTATGGAAATTTATATGAAGTCGATTGCTAGTGGTGAGCGTTCAACTTTTAGTTTGGATGGTCTGGGTTCGTATCCTGCTTGGGTCAACATGCATTGGTTACTTCTGAGGATGCTTTGTGCAAGTATATTAAAACCTCATACACGATTGTACACATTGATTAAAAAGCTTTAGGTATGTCCGTAGGCATTGATGGCAGCTTATTCTGCCTTTTGAATGTTCACCTCTAGGCTGAAAAAGGTACATTGGTCAGTAACGGCTGTTTAGTAAATTTGCGCTTAAGAGAAACAGATTCATACATTTTTTAATCCATTATTATTGCTATTATTTTAATAACTATAAAAAGTATCGCTTTTATTAGGCTTTAAGGTTTATAATAGAATGATGTTGAGGTTTGATTCTCGAAGATCGAAGAAACTACTCGTTTTGCGGTTCATGTTTGAAAAAAAAATGTTCAGCGAATGGCATAATGATGATGAGGAAATTTTCAAGTAAAAAATTAAAATTTTCGCATGGCCATTTTGCGTCTTTGTTATCATTTTTGAGCACTTAAACCTCAATCTCAGAATTTTGGTCACACACATGAAACCTCCTCATACAGAGTTTGTAGATATAAATATCAATAGCTCGATGCAAGTGTGTGCAGCTCCTTGAAAGTGATCGAGGTTTTCTTGAGGTTTGCATCGTAGAACACGAAGATGTCCTGAGAAGGATGCTCGTTGGCAAGAGTTTTGAGATGCTCACCGATTATCTTTCCCATGGTTATCTCTTATTGCTTTTGGCTGCGAACTGATGACGAAAAGGGTTCTTTCTATTATTTGCTTGAGAGAAAACAGCGTAGTAGACCAAGTTATCAACATTAATGCGCCATTTGTTTAAACTCTTGCAATGACATATTTTTTTAAAGGACTCAGGTGTTGTAATTTAACTTTTAAATATGAGGCAGTCATGCTGAGTTAGCCACAGATTGAAATGTTGATATATTCAGGCTTTGGTATCAAAGAAAAGTGAACTTTTAGCAAAATAATTCAGCATATAAAATCTGTAAGGCTAGAACTGTTTTATCCTTATCATACTTAAAATGGACCATCAAATAGCCAATTTCTTTCTTTCATAATTATGGATGAGTTCTAAGTGCGATATCTTTGCGTGAACTTTTATGACTGGCTCACAACTATAAAGAAACAACTATATCACAATCTTCATCACTACTCAAAATCACCGCTGTCTTGTCGGTTGTAAACATTCAGCAACTTAATGGTCATCGTCTTCAAAATTAACCAAATAAAATCATCCACTTTAATAGCATCAAAAACTTGCATAATCTTCTCAATCAACTAATTTTGGAATGAAACAATTATTTTTGTAAAATATTATAGGCTACAATTAAAATGAATGGCGGTAGAAGAAGCACCACATTAGTATAATTATTTTAAAATACTGTCAATAGCAGTAAGTATGGTGGTAGGAGCATTTTATTTTAGTAGCGGCATAAAAAGCAGCAGCAGCACTGGTAGTGGTAGTGGCAATACTACTACTAGTTGTAGAAGAAGTAGTAGTAGTAGTAGAAGTAGTAGTAGTAGTAGTAGTAGTAGTAGTAGTAGTAGTAGTAGTAGTAGTAGTAGTAGTAGTAGTAGTAGTAGTAGTAGTAGTAGTAGTAGTAGTAGTAGTAGTAGTAGTAGTAGTAGTAGTAGTAGTAGTAGTAGTAGTAGTAGTAGTAGTAGTAGTAGTAGTAATAGCAGTAGCAGCTATTGTCGTTGTTGCTGTTGCTGTTGTCGTAGTAGTAGCAGCTGCGGCAACAGCTATAGCAGTAGTATTAGTAGTAGTAGTAGTAGTAGTAGTAGTAGTAGTAGTAGTAGTAGTAGTAGTAGTAGTAGTAGTAGTAGTAGTAGTAGTAGTAGTAGTAGTAGTAGTAGTAGTAGTAGTAGTAGGGTAGAAGAAGAAGAAGAAGAAGAAGAAGAAGAAGAAGAAGAAGAAGAAGAAGAAGAAGAAGAAGAAGAAGAAGAAGAAGAAGAAGAAGAAGAAGAAGAAGAAGAAGAAGAAGAAGAAGAAGAAGAAGAAGAAGAAGAAGAAGAAGAAGAAGAAGAAGGAGAAATTGTGTTAGTTGCAACAGAGGTTGCAGGAACTATAGCTTAAGCAGGAACTACAGCTTAATAGTCTCTATTTACTCACATGACAAAGTGCAGTGGACAGCAAGCACACCCTTTACCCGCTCGTTATCGAATGCTGTTGGTCTTAAGCTTACAGGCTATTGTTTTAGAAGTTAACGAGAGTGGCTGTATCCTTAGAATCCCAGAGATTTAAAACTGCAATTCAATATTGGTGGTGATAATGGTATATGTATATTACATTCAAGATGTATCAATTTTACAGCTCTGGTAAAATGTACTTGCGTAAGAAGTAAATACAATCGCGCGAATTAAAAGGGAAAAATGAAATGTGAGAATTCCTTAGTAGCTCGAATTATGGAGATTTGCTTATGCGCAGTTTTTGTACAATTTACGCATAGCCTGGTTTACTTCATTGAAAAACTTCTGTCTATTAAATACGTAAAAGGGCTGGAAATATGTTATTCTTTGGGGAAAAAAATGAACTTATGAACGCAAGGACTAAAATGTTCAAAGAGGCTTTCTATTTTTGGAGTGATAATCGCTTGAACGGTTACTGTGCATTTCGATGTAGTTTCTTATTACGAGCAAAACCTGATAAGACTTAAAGGACGTTAAAGTACTCAGATTACTACAACTAGAAAAAATAAGAGTTTGGTTGTACTTTATAGCATTGAATTAAAGAACAAATGAGCCCTCACTGGAACTGTCTTTTACGATTAGGCATACACTTATGATTCATATCAGAGTATAAGAAACATTTGAAATATATTAATTTTAGAATCACTTTGAATGTTTTGTGATTTCAACAGGAACAGTATAGAAAGATTAAACTAAATGGAACTTTCCTATTACCACGTAGAGTAAAAGTGGGATGTATAAGAACATTTTGAAAATGTAAAGACGTTTCGCTGTGATACTTCATGTGGAGTGGTAAGATATAAAAGTGCCGTGTTTATTAACATTAAAATTGAATTGCTAGTAAAAAAAAAGGAAGGTCGTAAACTGGAAAAAAACGAGCAAATCACTTTTAAAAATTTAAAAGTATACGAACCTAGCTGTTACTAGACTTGGGTTAATATTTCGAAGTTCATCTTCAAACTTATACATTGCTTTTTATCTCCATAAACATGGTATATTACGGGTGTCTTAATAAAGGGCACAGCTATTTTACTTTTATACTTTGAAGTATGCCCTGGTTGTCCCTGCTTTTTGGTATACATGAAATCGAATGCGAAGAAACGAGTTTGAGTGAAAATAGAGGGGAGCAAAAAAATATAATAGTTGCAATGGGAATGATCCGATTATTAGCAAATAAAGAAAGCCAATAAGTGATATGTCGTAAAACAGGAAGATTTTGGGGGATTTAAAGTTTTCCACATATTGAGAAAAAAATTGAAAAGAGTGTTGATTTACTAGCATGAACAGCAGAATAATCCCTTCTTAACTTACCAATGACTTACTGATTTCCAAACCTGCGATACCAGTTTACTGTGATGAAATGTCTCGCCTATAGATTACACAGCACACCAATTTATGCGTTGCCATTTCTGAATTAGAGAGGAATATTTAGCATTTTGTTCCTAGAGATCTACTTCCTTGAATTCAACATCACTTTGTTTCTGTCTTAGTTAACATTACATAGATAAGTCAGTAACACATTTCAAAGTTTATAGTGGGATAGCTCCTACGCTTTTGGGCCATGAAACCATAATGAAAACATGGTATCGTGTGTAATCTGTAAAAGTATAATTTAACACATATGTGTCAAAGTTTCATCGAAAGTCGAGCAAATTGGCTAAATTTCGTAAGAAGTTTTGCTTTTTCATCAAAAATTGTTTGAAGTTGCATATGGATGGGCCAAACTAAAACTATTTCATTTAGGATGAATCTGTACCGCGTCATTTTTTAATAAGTTTTTTTGTCTGATTTGAATTTATAAGCAAAACTTAATGGAGACCTGAGTATATATATATATATATATATATATATATATATATATATATATATATATATATATATATATATATATATTACAAAAAACACAAAGCATAAATCGTTACATTAGGTCTCAGCAAATCTTAAGTGACATCCAAGATTCTAATCCACCCATAGATCTTTTTTTGCAGCTACAATTCATCGCAAAACAGTGAACTTCTGGACACTCATAATGAGCGTTTAGAATAACCTTTCAATGGCTGAAAAAAGTATATAATTAGCTTAATTATCAATATTCTTTGCAATATTCAGAGAACATCTTATGTCTAAAAGCCTTTTTAGTTGGTTTATGGTCAAAGCTGCTTCTCTGTTTTGGTTTTGTGTGCATGTGCAACAGTGATACCTGGGCATCTACTTAAGAAAAGGCCAGGCTGTAGAGTTTTTTCATTGTGTCTATTTTAATTCATCTTTAATCCACACTTATTGAAGGTTTACAATACCATCTGATAGAAGTTATTTCCGTTTTTTTTTGTTTTTTTTATCATTTTTTTTTGTCTATTTCCAGAAATTTTTATCACTTGTGAGGATTGTAATGTCTTTTTTATCCATGTCAATAAGAGGTTAGTATTGTTCTAAAACTTGCAGCACTTGTGAGATATTGGCAAACCGAGATAAGATAAATTCAAGTGGTCAGCATGAATATACTATTTCATGACAGAATGTTATTGTTTTTTTTTTCAAGATCGCATATTGTTTGCGGTAGCATGGCCGTATATTTTCATTGTATGTATTTGTGATTGGTATGACTATTGAAAGATTTTTTTTGTTTTGATATTATGTTTTTTCAACAACCTTTATGTATTTTTGCTGCCGAATACATATTTGGGTTTCAGTATAAATACCTTTTTATGAGTTTATTCAATATTTTTACAACTTCTTGATTAATCCTGATATAATAATTATGGAGAATCAAGAGACTGAAAGTACGTGTATGGAATCTTTACTGACCACGACATTTACAATATAATTAATTTTTTGGGTGTACCAATGATTTTAAGATGAAAAAAGATATTCACTAAGTTGGGGAAAAGTATGCCTCTGAAGAACTGAATCCATGGGAAATAATGTCTGTTTCTTTTCTTCTACTTCATACTACCTACAAGGTATATCATATTGCTGAGTAGAACTTACAAAACTATAACTGATTTGTTTTTAATTCTGTCGTTAATGAGTTTTTGAATGGTTTAAATAATTGCTTTTAGAAGTCATATTTTATAAACAAAGGCAGGTGCTTGGTACAAAAAGTTAACTTTGGCAGAGATATGATTATAATTTATGTTTCCTCTACAAAAAGATGATTTTCGGCCCATTATTAGAATCAAGCAAATCTGTTTCGGAAACAGTTGAAAAAAAAAAGACGAAGTATGAGTGCACTGACTGTGCGGCTTTCAATAGGGATTTAAATTGGGCCTCGCATATCATAAGGCGGGCTTTCTAGTGAATCACCATCGGCGAGGCCTTGACACTGCGGTTTTTAAGTATGACCGTCTCCAAATCGTTTGAAGATTAATGCGCTTTACTTCTAAAATTTGTTCGCCTGAGATCTTTTTTTTTTTACATTTCCAGCTCTAAGTATGATTTTTCCTCTTGGAGTTTTGTTGCTCTTTTTTATGTTCATCTTTCTCAATATTCATGATTTGAGAAAATGATAATTTTAATTATGTCTTTTATTGCTTTGTTGTTGTTTTTTTGTTTATGTTGTTGTTGTTGTTGTTTTTTTTTTGGGTCGGGTGGGGGGTTGTGTGTGAGATTTTTGTTTAATTACTTGTTGTTAGTGTAGTTGGTATTATTGAATAGAAAAGGTTCTTTTAATTGATTCTTTTCTTCCCTCCTTGGCATAAGATATTCTTCATTTTTCACACATATCAAGACCTTTTTAAAGATAAAAAAATCACCGTTAAATCAGTATATACGGTAATATCTTTGTTTCATTCTTCCTTATTGAATCCCGGGCATCCTTGTGGTTACAGACAAACTAAAGTCCTAACAAATACACTGCTCAATTTTCTCATTTTCTTTTTTTTTCCCCTGCTTTTTAATATTCTTTATTATCTTTAAAAATCCTCTTTAAAGCGACTTTCTTTTTCCTATGTATTCTCTAATCCTTCTCTATACCAAAATACATTACTAGCTAAGCGAATTTGAGTATTTGTGGTTATAAAAAAACTGTTTAGGGTGTTAGTTTCTCAGTCATATTGAGTTTTAGAGTGAGACAAGAAAAGGAATTCTAACAGCACCATCTTTTGTGAGAAAGGTGAAATAATTTTTTCAAATACATCTATCTCCCTGCAAAGGTTCATTTGATACTCAAATATCTTACAGTTTCTGATTAGGTGTACTATCGTCAAGTATACATAATGATTTATAACCAGTTTTAATTTTTTTTATTCAAAATCTTTCAAAGGCAAAGACCACATAATCAGAGGAAAGTAAGAGTATAAAAAAGACGATTTACATGCGTAGATTAGACCGGAGAAGAAAAAAAGCTTGGCAATGGCAAAGTATGTTTACGGGGGAAAAAAAGATAAAAGACTACTAGATCTGAGATCTGAATTCTATTTACACGTAAAGCTTCATCATAAAAGTTTCCTTAGCATTGTTAACATTCTTAAGAATGCAGAGATTGCAATTTAATAAAGAAAATTTGTCCTATTAAATTCAATGAGGTGGATATAGTATGTGATAAGAAATGAGGTAAAATTTGAAAAAATAAAATGTGAATACAACATAAATCTTGTATAGTTTGATGATTTTTGTTAGCTGTATAAAGTCACTTTTCATGAAAGGCGAATTTCAGCAACAAAAAAAAAAAACAAGGTTAAGTACAAGAACAGCGGTAAAAAGTTCAAAGATGGATGAAACTCTTTCATTCACTTTGTTTACAGTGCTGCTCTGACATGATTTTAGAGATAAAAGTTGAAACTCTATTTATCTTCATACAGAAATAGGGAAATGCATCTGCTGGTTTACACTTTCCATATTAAAGAACCATACCATGCGTGTAATAAAAAATAACACCTCTATATAAAAAGCGGCAAGTATTCATTATACATGCAAAAATAGTTTTTTTTAAACATATTACGTCTTTCAAATATCAATATGAAGACGTTCTTAAGAATCGAATATGCCTTTTCAAGTTTCCTACATTCCTAAATTATATATTTAGACATGCAGACAAATTCAAGAACAAAGACAAATGTAATGTTATTACTTGTGTCATCTTGAAAAGATTTCGTCTTATCAAAGAAGAAGATCTCACTTTCTTGAAGAAATGAAAATATGATTTTTTTAAAGATTTTAAAGTTACGAGATCATGAATGTCATTTCATATAGAGTTTTTAGACTGGCATGAAAAATGTTATCTGGCAAGTACTCATGAATATCTATAACTAGAGGCCTAGAGTTGTTAGAGTGGAGGCCCTTAAAATGTCTACTTCATAAGGAATATAAGCAAAATATAAAGAATATTTTTGTTGCATTTTCTTGCGAAACAGAAGAATTTCCTCTTTTAAGGTATATTACACAATTTAGACCTAATATTCTTCGATTATCTGGGTACATTTTGTTCAAAATTTAAAATCCGAGAGTTAATATTTCACATAGTTTACAAATTAATTGTGTCTGAGAAATTTGAGATAACTTTTAATTCAATAGAACTCGACATTTTTTTTCTGAATTTACTTTGAACCTTTTATCACCTTTTCAGCATATTCAATTATTGAATTTGTGTTCATCTTTCCCCTCTCGTTGACTTTAATATCTTCAATAAACAGTAGATGTTGGGGAGCAACTATGTGTTTCACTTCGCCATCATTATAGATGTCAGTCACGGCCTTTATGACGTCAGCTTCTGTTATTTCGCTCCCGGATTCACGTACAGTGCATGCGCATATGTTATGGTAGTTATGGTCATCCGGTTATGGTACCACCACGATAGTCTTCACTCCTCGGAGTCTCTGAATGGGCTTCTCAATGGTGGATGGGTAAATGTGGGGATTACTGTGCATGATGATGTAGTCGTATCTGAAAAATAGCAATTCGGATTGGTCGAGTAAATGAAGTTCTTTGCCACTACCAACCAGAACCCCTTTCAAATTCAGTGTTGTGGCAAAAATATTAGAAAATCAGTAACAATTCCGTCATCATCAGAGTTCTAATAACCAAAGTGGCGAAAATCTAATGGCTATCATCATTTTGGCTGCCATCATCATCATCATCATCATCATCATCATCATCATCACCACCACCATCATCTTCATCTTCATCATCATCATCATCATCCTCACCATCATCATCATCATCATCATCATCATCATCATCATCATCATCATCATCATCATCCCCACCACCACCATCATCTTCATCTTCATCATCATCATCATCATCATCATCATCATCATCATCATCATCATCATCATCATCATCATCATTATCATCATCATCATCTTCATCTTCATCATCATCAGCATCATCTTCATCAACATCACATTCTTCATCATCATATTTCACTCATCAATAATTACACTCAAACCAAAAAAGAAAAACTTATCGTGGATTTTCATGTAAAGTTATTACAATCTCTATCTATGCATATAAGCCGGCTAAATATTTTTATAACTAAACCTGTTCAATAATTTACCTGCCTACAAAAACCAGGTGGTCATCAGCATCAATATAGCCGGCGTCCAATTCGAGGTACCAGCCATCGTCAATGAGAGCCTCGTCGGTTTTGTCGGGGTCGTTCATGTAGCCATTGAACACGCCGACACTGTCCATCATCAGGCGACCTTGTGATTGATATAAACATAAAAAGAATAATAGGAACTTGAAAGACCACGAGGGGAAAAAAAATTAAAATGTGCAGCTTAGATGGAAAAGGCAGAAAAAAAAAACTTTCGTGCATATTTAACTGATAAAAAGATTTTTTGAAAATAAATATATATATATATATATATATATACCTATATATAAAAACGAAAGACTAAACCCATCTAAGATCACTAGCACAGGTTCGTGATTACTGGGCGACTCTCACCAGACGGATTGTAGAGATTACTAAAGAATCTTGCTCACGTGTATGACCAGGATGTGGCAAAATTATAAGTCAAGCAGGTCAAGTGAGTGAAATTTAAAAATGTAAGATTTACTCTCAAACCGATGACACACTTAGAAGACCTGGGGTTTGGTAGATCTAGTCAAATTTTATTTTTAATGGGAGTAGGATGTACCTTTGACTTTTTTCAAACTTTCTTGAGGAGTTTTATTTACATATTGTTTAGAGTCCCTACATATATTTTTCGCCTATTCAACTATACTTTTAGGGTAAAGATGGGTTTTTAAACGAAAGTGGCATTAAGTTTAAATATTCTTATGAAGATCTGCATGATATTATGTTGTGAGTTTGAATACCAGACTATCACTTGGTAAATAAGAAATCTCCTTGTCACTTTCAGACTTCGCGACAGGGATTTTATGATGTGTCGAAAACCCTGAGAAGTCATCGCAAGTTAACAATACAGTATTTCATTAAAAAAAAAATACCAATATTGAAATGACAGAAAACTGTAGGACTAGTATGTTGGAAAAAGAATGTGAAAGGAGTGTTGCAGCCGTTCCTGTACTTTTGTTCTCTTTATTATTATTGTTATTATTATTATTATTATTATTATTATTATTATTATTATTATTATTATTATTATTATTATTATTATTATTATTATTATTATTATCATTTACCTTAGTTATGGTAAAATGAACAACTTACCGGAGTCCCTCTTGGAACTTCCTCCATCTTCTCATTCACAGCTTTGATGATTGTGCCTAAGGAGAAAGAAAAAACCAAAGATAGAGAGAGTGAGAGAGAGAGGGAAATGGGTAGATAGGAAGACAGAGGCTGAGAGAGGAAAGATGTAGTGCAAAAATGAGAGAGAGGGAGAGGGAGAGAGGGGGGAAAAAGAGAGAGAGAGAGAGAGAGAGAGAGAGAGAGAGAGAGAGAGAGAGAGAGAGAGAGAGAGAGAGAGAGAGAGAGAGAGAGAGAGAGAGAGAGAGAGAGAGAGAAGTTCGGCTCTTCATAAAAATGTGGCTGCCTATTCCGGAAATTGTGGAGAAATATTTTTATGGAGTACTTGATAAATATTTTTTTTCATTTCAGTTCAATATTTTACAAGTTTACTATTCATTTAGAACACAATTTTTTCAATAATTCATCCCTAGTGCTTACATAATATAACACAGTATAAAATCGGATCATATTTAGATATGTTAGTTACCTCGGCACAGTTTGCCACAGTCAAAGTCCTTGTAGTGAGTTATATCAGAGATGATGTTGCAACTGATGGTGAGCAGTTCAGAGCACGCGTAACGGACTGCCACGTTGTTGGTCACTGTCAGGAACCATTCACACATAGCCTGGCTGATTGGGTACCCGCCTGATGTGGGGGAAAAGGAGAATGTTGCGCATTCGAGAAAGATCATGTGTTTTGGGGAAGGTTCTTTTTCTTTTTTTTTTTCTTTTTGTAGCCATTATCAAATTTACTATTTTTAACTTGAAAATTCTTCTTCTTCTTTTTCTTTTATTTGGCGGGTATCTTTTATACAGTCCAATGAAGCTATGACTTTACACTATCATGTAGACCTGTCCGTTGAAAACGGAAAATTATATCTTCAGTTACATAAAAAAAAATTTAGAAATTCAGATTTGAAATTATAAAAAACAAGTTTTATTGATTGCGTTACATAATCATTTACTTTCAAAATTTAAACGAATCTCAAACTACTGTCTTTAAACATTAAACTGAAAACTGTAACATACTTTTAAACTCTGTATATATCTTGACAAAAAAAAGATGATAGAAAACTAGTTATTTTCTGTATCTATCTTTCCGTTACGTAAACGATTTATTTATCTTGTATAAAAGCAGCTTTTGGATAATGTAAAATCATTTCAAGTTTATAGACTAATATAAGCTTTAGTGTAACATTTAGACTAACCTACAAGCAAGGTGTCAGCCAATTTGCCCTTTTTCAAGTCTCAGTGCTTTAGATTCCCTCTATCTCTGCAGGGGTCAGAAAAGCTCCTTCCAAGGGGTCAGTCTTGAAATTGTCCGCCATGTGTCTGGGGTAAACAGAAACAACCAGGAGTTCCCAGATGAGATATGTATAGGTTTTTTTTTGTTTGTTTTTTTAATGTGTAGGGAAATTCATCTTCATGCCACAATTGTGCTTCCCATTAATTTTTTGACTTTCCTTGATCTTTTTCCGAAATGTTGTTGAAAAGAAAATTGTCTTGAAAAATTAGCCATCAACAAACAAGTTTGTTTGATCTTTCCTTTGCTTTAAAGATTAACTCTATACCTTATTTCTTTTAGATGATCACTTAAGTTTCATTGTCATATTGGTAACATAAATCTCATCCAATTCAAGCAGCTTCTTAATCTCACTCACTTTTTTTGGTCCTTTGGTTTAGTCCATAACTCAGCTTGAACCGTGGTAGATCCGTTCATGACATCAAATGGTGAAGACACAGCCCACGACCATGGTGAGTTCGAGAAATTCCGTTTAGTGGTCGGAAAGAACCCTTCTGGTGAGGCAGAAAACAAGAAAAATTATAATCTCTCTGTGTGCCTCTCTCTCTCTCTCTCTCTCTCTCTCTCTCTCTCTCTCTCTCTCTCTCTCTCTCTCTCTCTCTCTCTCTCTCTCTCTCTCTCTCTCTCTCTCTCTCTCTCTCTCTCTCTCTCTCTCTCTCTCTCTCTCTCTCTCTCTCTCTCTCTCTCTCTCTCTCTCTCTCTCTCTCTCTCTCTCTCTCTCTCTCTCTCTCTCTCTCTCTCTTCCCTCTCCTTTTCTCTTCTATCGTAGAACGCTGTTTGAGCTCATGAATAACTAAATCTAGATTCTGTTATATTTGTAGCTGTTATAATTTGTAAGAAAATGTATAGAGGTTAATCTTGGATAAATCTATGTCATATTCGTTAAAAAATCCTACCAGTAAGATCCATCATTTTAAAAAGTTTTTAGGTTTACTGTAAGGAGCGCTGAATCAGATAAAGAGCTGACCTGTCCAACCCATTTGAAAATTTTAATCAGTGAAAAATGGATGTTTCCTCTTGGAACTTCAGTGTAAAAATGACTTCGACTTTTAAATTTTCCGAGGAATCCAAGTCGGTGGTTTTTCGACAAGACAAGAAAAAGGGAAAAAACATTGGATTTTACACAAATACTATGTCCATACATTCACAGCCAATTATTGGGGAAATGTTTCGCTAACCGCTTATATTTTTTTTTATAATTGATATGTTTATGACTGTGAGAACATTCATTACCTTCAATAACAGAAGCTTCGGCCACACTTCTGTGAGACTTCATGACCAGTTTGGGCATCTCTGTGGTGCCGGAAGTAAGCCAAAGACTACAGGTGTCCGTGTCCTTAGACTCGGTGTCCACGTATGTTTCTTTGTAGGCCCGGAGCATGTCCATGAAGCCCTGAGGCAGTAAAAATAGAGGTAACAGAATTTAATCTCTTTGCCTAGAATATGAGCTCTTTTTTATTGTGTCACAAAGACCATGAATTATGAGAGAAAATGAAATAAAAGTCTATGTAGGTGATAATGGGAAAAAATAATCCCCAGCATTTCCATAAACTGACGCTCAGCTATAAATCTCTGTAATGTCAACTTGAAACTTGGAAATAAATCACATAGTATTAAAGACCTATGGAATCTTATAAAAGGCTGTATACAGTTTTTAAAAAATGCTACCTTTTCAAGTAAGCCACCAAATTAATCTTAGAATTTGAGGAAAAAATACGAACTTATTATCATAACATGATATACATGCAATGCTCTTGCTGCAATTATTTCCGCATTTTAATCTAGTAGCGTCAGAAGCTGTTTACAAACTATACACATCAAAAGCTTTTTTTTTTTTTACTTGAAGTCAAGGTCGTAACCCTATTTTATCCTATCAATGACTTATATACAATTTTGACATCAATTTTGCGTACTTGTTGATGCAGTGGTGGAACACCTGAGCTTTGTCCATGGTCACCTCGCAGGAGACAGCCTTGGCTCCAGCTAACATAGCTCCGTAGAAAGCCACAGCCAGCTCCACACTGGTGTGGAGGGAGACACACACAGACTGGCCGTGCTTTACGCCCTTCTCTCGCAGGATGTGGGCGAATCTGGGAAAATGAATATCAATCGTCATGTTTTAAAAGCATTAATTATTTAGAACTTTAAACTGAGCTGGGAGATAGTGGAAAAGACAGAAAGACAGGTTTGAAGAGAAATAAGTAATAAATATGTTTGTGGATCTAGGTCTAAAATGCTCATTGGCTACAAGTGAAACCAAAATTCGCGAAAAAAAACTCAAAGATAATAATTATGTTACCGTATCAAAAGAAACCTAAAGTTATACTCTTGAAATTACTGTTTTGGCTCAAATGAAGAAGGTTACCAGAAGTGCTGGTGATTTCTCTTTGAAGAACAAAGAAACTTCGTTATTTTGCGAAGCTCGTGTAAATAATTATCAGCAATAACGCTAACCTGGAGGCAAGTGTGTGCAGTTCCTTGAAGGTGATTGAGGTTTTCTTCAGGTTGGCATCGTAGAAGACGAAGATGTCCTTTGAAGGATGTTCGTTGACAAGAGTTTTGAGATGCTCACCTATTGTCTTTCCCATGTCGTCCTCTGGATTTCCGAGAGAAGATTCTTCTGTTAAAGTCATACTGATTCAAACATGACTTGATAATGCACACAATATGGTAGGCAGTACTGTTTTGAAATGCCATCAATGGAACACTCTTTGCTTTTTTCCAAAATTGTTATTGGCAAGTAATGCTTTTTGTTCAAATAAATCTCACTAGACTCTTTATGTCACTGAAAAAAATATAATGTAATTTCAGAATATCATATTTCTTCTCTTTGGTAACAAAAGGATTTGAGGCTTTTATCAATTAAATTATACGTTCATCATCTTCATCAACATATTTATTTTCAGCATGAAAGATTCGACTCTTTTAAAATCTTCTGGCCATCTACATCTACATAATCATCAGTGTTATTTTTATCTTCTTCATCGGTTCGATTTACAGCCATTCTTTCCGTCATTGCGTTGATCTCCATAGCCTGTTTCAAAATAATTATGTATGTATTTTGTTTTTGATTTTGTTTTTATCGTTAGAGGGAATCGATTTATATTTAATGTGTCTTTTAAAAGAAAACAAAAAGAAAAAAAAAAACATGAATTGGATTTACTGATAAAAGTTATGGTTTTTTTTTTGGTTGATGTCTAGACTATTACTTACGATACTTGTTTACGATGTACGCAGGAAGATACTGTTCACAATGTTTCTGGGAACAAACTTGTACTGCACAACTTTAGCCGTCAAGTAAGTTAAATTTGCTATATCTTCAAATCCAGGCCTGGTCAAACGATACTTGGTTTGAGATACGATATTGTAAAGGCTGGGTGAAAATGGTTTGTCAGCATACTGTCTAAAATCTGTGATACTTTATAACAACACCATCAAAGTGTTCGAGTAACAATCTGTAATTGTTCTCTTATTTATTCAATTTAGATTAGCTTAGGTTTGTGTCATAAAAGATCAGACTTTGTGCCCATTGGGCCTAAATTAATGTCAGTTCTTGGATAGAGCCGTGCAAATAAGACAGTATTAGTTTTAGATCTCTCTCTCTCTCTCTCTCTCTCTCTCTCTCTCTCTCTCTCTCTCTCTCTCTCTCTCTCTCTCTCTCTCTCTCTCTCTCTCTCTCTCTCTCTCTCTCTCTCTCTCTCTCTCAGTGTTATACAAGTGGAGGAGTACTACGGTTGCTTATGTTCAATAACGGAGGCTGCCTAACGCCCACTTAGAATTTTAAAGCTAGTAGTGTCCCAGAGTTCTTGAGTTATTTCATCTGCTTTGCTCTAAAAAGATGAGATGTGTAGCAATGCAAATTGTATTGTATGTCTCGGCTTTTTTTTTTACTTCTATAACACTGTTTCAAAGAAAGGATAAATCGTTAATTTCTCCCTCCTTATATTAATAGCCTCACTGGCCCTGAAAAACTTCGTTCCTATATTCCTTTATTTGACCATTCCCCTACCGAAATATCTCTAGTTAATATAGTTTCGTTTATAACATTGAATATCGTCAAGATTTGCCACTATTTTATGTTAAAATGAATTATTGTTGAGAAAATGTAAAGGAAAATTTTTTTTTAGATTTGGTCATTTAAATTTAAATGTTAAAAGTTGTTTTGGAGAAAGATAGCATAGTTGGAAATATGTACCTCATGGGTCTATGGAAAAAGATTTGATACCGTTCTAAATATGACGTGAATTGGGAAGATTTAGCTATATAATGTTCGAAATCTCCGCTTTGGCAAAAAAAAAAATTAGTTCAATGAAACACACATGTTTTTTCTTGATACTTTTACATCCCTGATATCTGCAAAGAACATACCAACCTTCATATTTTAAAAGCATTAAACACTTAGAACTTTCTTGCTCATACAAGGGACATGCGTTATCAATCAGCTCAGAAATAATAAGGCTTGTCTCTTTTCCTAATCAGATTCTTCAGAATCATCAGCGGTATCGCACTTTTGCTCCTTATTAAATTATTTACGTGCAATTATAATATACATTCATATCGGTATCAGCATTTTTCCTACTTTTTCACTCACATAATGTCAAACTCATTCCTAACAGTGGTTTTCAATACAAGAATAAATTCTTTAGGACATGAATTGGTTATTTTTATCTCATGGCAAGTCTCAGATACCAGAGCCTGCCTGGAATAGAAATTTTCCTTTTTTAGCAAAATTTAATAAAAATAAGTTCATACATTTATGGAATGCTTTGAAATAATTTTTTTTTTCTATTGATTTTTTAACCTATCTTAGTACCTATCCCATATACATGTAATTATGGAAAATAAATTGGTTGCTTGATTTACTAATTCAATAATTGATCGCAGTAACTTTTCAGACCAATTACATAAACTATGTTATTCGAAAGAGATTTGGCTACAGTGGATAGAAGCAATTGAAGCATTTCAAATTAAAGATGAAATTAAAAATTAAGGCCCGCTAATTTCCCTTTCAGATTGAACCCTAGGTAAAAGTCTTGTAGGTAATCAATTCATGTATGTATCATAATGATAAAGGTAGTTAACTCTATTCCTAAACGCTGACATTAAAAAAAAAAAAAAAACTTTTGAGGTTTTAACTCAGACATGTTTTGCTGAGTAAAGACTGTTTTTAAGAAAAAGATTAATTCATCTGATGTTTTCCCATTAGCTGAGGAATTAATATTGGTCATAAAAGTAAAAAATCTAATTTTATCAATTAAAATTTTCTGCTGTCTTATAGTTTCAGAATCAGATTGTTCTCAGTTTCATTATTCTAAAGAGTTTCTTTCAAACTTAGAGGAATTTCAAACAGCCTGGTGTACTGTCAGATCCAGATAATCTGGAGTCAATGCACAATAGAATTTGCGATTTCATTTCTATGATTAAGTACAGAAGGGTTGAATTTTAGAGGAAATTCCTTTCTCCTGCTTTTTCACTCTTCTTTTTCTTTCAATTGCTGCACTAAACAACTGATTAGAACAATAGTTATGCAGACCCCAAAAATAAAGACAAAGTCTTAAAAGACATAAAGAAGATGTCAGCATTGCCTTCCAAAATACCCAAGGTTTTACTGAAGAGTAACAGATGTCAAGAAAATATCGCACCTGACTTGGAAGTTCGAAGCAATAAAGTTCTTACAAATTCCATCCTGGAACACATGTGCTTTGTGACAAATCAAGAAAAGGAAATGTTTGTTAATTATTTAACCATTTTCAAAGGAGTTACCCAAGAAATAAATATCACGAAATTATGGATCAAATCATTCTTCAACTGCTTGAGCCTTTCAGATAGATTGAGTAAAGACTAACTTCGTTTTTTGCTCTAGCCATACTAGATGGTTTCACTGGTAGTATAGTAGTACCATGACTTCCCTCCACACCTTTTGATTTTTGGTTCCCCTCTTTAACTTAGTAAATCTATGCCAGTAGTATATTATGATTGGCAAATTAAATTTCATTGAGGACATGACAATTACCTATGACAGGCATGCTTGGTAATTTTAACAAATAAACAAAAGGCTGCAATTATGGGTGCAAAATGGTACAAAACTTAATCTGTGGGCTTTGAAGGGAGGACTAAGCACATTAAAGTTTGGACTGACTGGTCAGGACACCAGAAAATGATGGTAAATCCTATTAATGAAATCAGTAAGTTCAGTTATTTTAAAAATTTTTTGGCCATTCCATGGAAGCTTCACTTGAAGCCTTGTTTTGATTATCACAGGTTGTGTAAAAGGGGCTTAAATTTAGAACAATGCATAGCTCTGAACTTAGACTCAATGGTGACAATGACATGAGTTTATAGAATTGTTACCATGATAAGATCATTTTTAATATAATAGGGGTAATAATGGGTTATTTCCTTTCAAAAACAAATCTCAAGATTTCTTAATTAAGATAATTATTCGACCGATTAAATCTTGCTGCAAGACATAGCATAATTGCACTGGGACTGATATGTCAATATGCATTAACACTGTTCGGTGACTAATTAAAAAAAATGAATAACTTGTATTCTACTTGCGTTGAACTCAATTGACAGCTGTTATATTTCAAATATCTCTAATTAAGCAATGATACAGAAAAATAGCCGCTTCCTGCAATTGGTAAATGAAACTTATTGTTTGCAACGCTCAACGTGTATCGACTGCTAACAATACATGAACTTTTAAGGATAATTGAATACTTTCATGCACAAGCTAACCTTCGAAAAAAAATTAAATGTAAGAACTAAAAGTCATTGAAAACGGATGTAAATTTCATTTAAAAACTTTATTCAACAATTTTTTAACAACCAACATACATCACAAGAATATATTATGTTACACAACTTTTACAGGAAATTCAAGTATTACAGTAAAGTTAAGTTTCTGATAAAAAATGCCAGACCGGCCAGCCGCTTAAAGTCTTATTAATTTAAACAGTACCAACTCAAAGATTTAGCTCATATCCAAGCAATTTGAAGATTCTCTTTGGTCTTTATCGTGGAAGCTGGCATTCTATGAAACTTCCAAAATGATTTTATCAGAACTTTTAAACCTCTGAAACAATCTTTTCCCTTACATGAAACTTCATACAAAGAGAAGGTATGGTACAAAAAAGAAAATACAGAAGAATTACGCAAAGAAAAAAGATAATACTTTATTATAAAGAGGGATGCCATATCAGATGAGCGCAAGAAAGAATAAAATTGCTCCTGAACATAAATATACATAAAGGGCTTCAATGTGTTTTTTTAGCCTTGGCTGTCTCTGCTGAATTGTTTAACTACAGTAGAATCACTTTAAACCGAAATTTTAGGGTCATTTGAATTCATTTTGGTTTAAAGCTAGTTTTGTTTTCGGTCATTTTTCAGGGGAAGTAACCAAAGTCAAGACACTTCACCTTTATCATAGGTTGTTTTCCTTTACTCTTTTTCACTAAATAAATAGAATCTCTTCGGGACGTGTGCAAATATATGGATCAAGTGTTGTTTTTTGGTTTTTTTTCGGTTTTTTTCCCTCTCTCATACTCTCCATCACACTTAATACATGAATTACGTTTTGATCGGCAGGCATTCATCTTTCATTCAGTCTCTGAACTCATCTTTATAAATTTCATGACCAAAATAAAAATAAGGATTTAAAAGAAAAGGAAAGACATATCATTGCATTTTCTTGAAAAAATTAGTTATTGAAGTTATTGACTGGCTCTCAATGAAATGAGAGTCTTAATCGCATCTCTTGCCTCTGTTATGGTGGGTGGTGGTGGTGGAATCTCTTCATCATCTTTGTCCTCGTCCAGTGAGTCTTTATCTGTGACAGAATGGACAATGTCCTCTGTCGTCAACACCTCTGATGAGGTCACGCCAAATAGGCTTCAGCCGTTGCAGAGAGTGGAATCAGGTCGCTTAACCTGTTAAAGAGGTTGGTGAAGTTGTCTGTGACATCACACTCCGCACTTTGTTGACTGGTCTCACCAGTCTCACTCTCAGTCTCCTGCTCTCCAGCTTCATTTTTTGTGTCACAAAACCTGGGTGCCTGAAACAAAATTTGCAACACACTGTTGTTTGACCAGGGACCATGCCTCCTTGATCCGATAAAGGGCATCAAGTACGTCTACGGTGTAGACTTGATCCCTTTTCCTGGCCTTCATTTGCTCCTCGAGGTGAACCAGGTAACTGCGCACCATCAGCTTCCTGTAAATTTTCTTGAAGGCTTTTATTATGCCCTGGTCGCAAGGCTGTAAGATGCTTGTGGTGTTGGGAGGCAGGAATATGAGCTCTATGGCCTTCAGGTCATCTATCTTGGGGTGAGCAGGGCAGTTATCTACTACCATAGCAATTTCCCTTTTCGAGGCCGAAAACTGCTTGTCAAGATTCTTTAGCCACTCCTCAAACAGCTGGGATGTCATCCAGGCTTTTTTGTTACTTTTGTAGCATATCGGCAGAGTTTTCACATGTTTGAAGGAGCGCGGATTCTTTGACTTGCCAATAACCAGGGGTGGCTGCTTGTCAGACCTATCCACATTGGCAGCCACCAGAACAGTAAGGCGACTCTTCGATTTCTTTCCCCTGGTGCACTTCTCTTCTTTGAGAGCCAGAGTCTTATTGGGAAGGCACTGGAAGAAAAGTCCTGTTTCGTCGGTACTGTATCTGTCAGCTGGGGTGTACATCGCCAGGATTTTCTGAAGGGCATCAGATGCCCAGTGTTGTGCTTCTTCCTTGGGTGCTGCAGCTGCTTCTCCGCTGATTACACAAAATGTATTCCTCTCCTCTGCTTGAACTGGTGGTAGGGACGAAGTCGATATTCATAAGCTGCGCTATTTTTGTTGCCTTGCCAATAATAACTGGGCCTGACAATGGAACATTCATTGCTCTGGCTTGTCGAAACCAGAGAAACACTGCTTCTTCCAGCTCTTCATGACAGCAAAGTTTCATTTTCTTGGAAGTCGGGCGAAATTTCAAATCTTCACGAGCCTTCTGTAACTTCTCCCTGTCTTTCAAAATTGTAGACAGCGTTGAGTTTGGGATGCTATGTTTTTTACAGATCTCTGTCTTCAATGGCTTCTTTTCATCCACTTCGGATAAGATTTTCAGTTTAAATTCCAATGTGTAAGCAGAGGGCTTTCTTTTCTACATCTTACTCTTAGAGTTGAATAAAGCTAAATGTTGAAAACTATCGCAAGTTGTAGCCCTAATGGGAATTAGAAATTGAGTACATGTACTGATCAGTAGCACTGCGTCGATGTTCAATGCCGACGATGTAAAAACTGGAACTGTGGCGGTGTGTGTGTGTGTCACGGTGCCTGTCCTCCCGTGTTGAAGAACATACAACTGCCTTACAAAGAATGCAGTATCAATATCAGTATCAGTGCGTCGGACAAAGGAAGAAGGCTCCGTGTGTCTATCTCTACCGTCTCACAAAGCACTAGACCTCTATTCACACACATACACGCGCAAAAGCACAAACACTGACTGCGTGAGCAAGACGGTGCAGTGGCAATCCTTTGCGTGAGTGTCCAATCACCATCGCTTACCACCGCCATCACCCCTCCTCATTCCGATTAAGTGACTGTGTGAGTGCGGGTCTAGTGCCCCTCCCCACCCCCCATCAGCTATTAGATTGTCGAAAACGCCTACTCTTCCCTTCATACAATTACGTGTACTAGGTATTGGGTGTGTTTTTATTTTTTTCGCTCTGGGTTAATAAAGAAAAGGGGAAGAAAGAGAAAAAATAGAGAAAAGTTATTTTGATTTAAAGGCAGTGCCATTTCGAAGCATTTCGGTTTATCGCAGGAAAGGGTACAAAGGCAAAGAGGAAATTCGCACAATTTATCGATTTTTTTTTTGTTTCATCCAATTTTTCTGTTTAAAGTGATTCTCCTATAACATTCTAGAGAAATTGGTGAATGGAGAACTGAGCCTCAGAACTGATTATTAAAATTTCTACCTTAGCAGAAACTCATCTATACAGTATATATATATATATATATATATATATGTTAAACTAAAACAAGACAATAGTTGTAAGCTGTAAGCAAAAGTTACCCATTGTTGCATACAGGGCTGGAGAAGTTGCAAGTCACATGACAACTACTTCATGTTTTACACATGTCTCACATATTTTTCCTGAGCTTATTTAGTTTTGCTTAAGTTAAAATATCAAAAGATACTTTGCTTTAATAGTTAGAGATAATATGAGTGACTAAATTGAAGGACCTGCTTAATAGATTTGATTTACAAGCTTAATCTTTCACTAATCTTTTGAACAGCAATTTCAGTATCAGGAAACTTTGCTTAACCCCATCTTCTGGTTTTCTTGTACTCAATCAATTATCTTTTTGCCTTTTCATTTAAAACAAATGGTTTTGGAAAGAAAAAAGAAATCAGACAAACACAAAGTTTGTTATCAATAGATTGGCACCACATGTACTTCAGAAGAGTCCTTTCTATCACAAAAACTTTCATCTTTTCTCTTTCTTCTGCTGCAGAAGAGGGGTAGAAATGAGACGAATGGGCTGCTGAATGCTGCTGCTGGTTGGTGGCAAGGACGCCCACTTATTTTCAGGATTCTCTGTGCTTCTGACAAAACCATTGTAAAAGTATTGGTTATCAGCATCTGTGTTCACAGAATAGCTTTGTGAGAACCGATTACAGCCAGAGGGTTGATTTGGGTAATGATTGGCAGTAGAGTGTTCATAATGGTTATCAAATACTGAAGTGCTGAGGTGGGGTGGATGGAAGGAGTTACTGTGCGAAGGAAAATAAGTTGAAGAGCATTCTGGATTAGTGCTTGCATTGCAATGACCAGATGAATTTTGCCGTCTTCGTTTGCTTACATACGGTTTGACCGAGAGTTTGACACTGGATGATATGGTTTGCGACTCTACACTTCCAAAATTTTCATTTGATGGCTGAAAAATCTGATTGGGCGAGTGGAAACTATGTTCAGGTAGACCCCTTGCAGTTTGTATATGTGATGATATCAGTGATGGATGAGACTGGTCTGATTCAGTATATGGACTTTGGATATAACTATTCCATGGAGCTGGAGCAGTAGCAGATGTCCTCGGGATTTTTCTGATAGGAGCATCTTCATAAAGTGCTTCGGTGCTAGGATAAACAAATGTGTGGTCTGGAGAATGGCCTGATGTCAGGAATGCTGTGTTTGACTGAGGTGCTTTGTGTTTTCCAATATGTCTGCGATTAAACTGTTTCCTGTTAGGAATAATAAAATATTGGGGAATGTAGCATGCATATTCTTGTCATTATCGATCTAGGTAATCTAAGATAGATGGAAATATTACTTTATGTTTATCATATGCGAAAGTTCAACTTAAATAGATTTTTTTTCAAATGTAAAGAGTAAAAAGTTGTTACTGCTAACGTTACTCACTGTGTGATGTGCTAAGTAAAACAACATAAACATAAATTTAAATTCAAAATCAAATTGCTTTGCCTTTATAACAAATTCATTAAGGCTTAAATGAAACAAATCAGTTTCAGATGTAGTAATGAAAATAGCAAAACATTTCCTTCATAAAGCAATGTGAAAATGTATTTCACTTTCTGAAGTCAAAACAATGGAAAAAAATGACATTTTCCTGCATGAAATGCATTAAGACAAATAAGGCCACAAAAAAGCCAAAATGTGTCCAATGCCAATTGTGTAGCTTTCATGCATGCATATTTTTTTTTACCCTTAGGTGCCAAAAATTGTTATTACTCGAGGTGTTGCATTTTTTATTGTGCTGGATTGGGAGGGCAGATATGTTAATATTTTTTTACATAGCCTTTTTTATTTTAAAATAATTTTCCTGCTGCCTATCCTAAAATATTTTTTCTCATTCAGTTGTGAGTGATTTTGTGTGAACAAAATTAATGAGTTTAATGTTCAGAAAAGAACATAATCTGTATCAGCAATGTTTAAATTTTGTTTAAAGTTAACAGTTGCTAGGGTTGTGCCATAACTCCTAAGACCATTATTAGTTAAAAAAATATCACTGGGTCACATCTGAACTGTTTAAATGTAGAGACCATGTTAAATTGATAAAATAGAGTGAGAGAGAGAGAGAGAGAGAGAGAGAGGGAATTGGTGAAAGGAAGGTAAGCTTAGAGCACTATTAAACCAGTTGCAGCTTACTGTGAGTCTGACCGCCGTGAATGATGCCACACTCCTCCAAAGCTGGGCATCCAGGAGTCTGACTCATCTGCACTGCGATCAAAGTTTGCTCCTACTCTGGTTGCTGGCAGCTTTGCTTTCTTCTCCAGCTTGCCTAAAAAACATGGAATTTTCAGGGTTATTGTTCAAAAGCTATTTTGCTTCGCAATTCTTAGCTTTTTATTCTTGTCCCATCTTTGAGAATACAGTCAGTAAAAAATATAGCCCTGATAAATTTTATTGTTTATTTAATGAGGTCTGATGGTAAAGGTGCAGCTTTGACTTTGTTCACTAACTACAGAGCTGGTGTATTTTCAAGCCTGGATTTACTGAATACAATGCTTCAGTTTGCTGCCCAGGATAAGGGATAGAAAGCATTAAAACTGATCTAAATTGAAAAAAAAAAAGTAACCAATAAACTGATCATTTGCCTCTCTAACTTGCAATAACAACTATTTCTAAATTTTCTATCTCTCCATACTTTCTACGAGTTCAAAATTGATCATTGATTGTTTAGCATCAAATTTTGTTTGGGAATATTCTGTGGCTTATATATTATCCAGGCTTGTTATTTCGACTAGAGGGCATGAAAAAAAATCCAGATCTTTGAAGGAAGAGGGTTCTCCTAGCACCAATAAGCCAGGTCTCATCCACCAGACATACACCTTCATGATCAATCATTTGCATCTTTGTTTCAGTATTTTTGAGGTACAACATAAATCCCCTAATAGAGTTGATTTAAAAACTGTTATGAGCATTTTACTTTAGTGGGTGAAATGAAACATGGAGATGTAACTCTTAAGACTACATTCAATTTTTGGTAATAACAGCTGCAGAGTTACAGCAAAAATTATTGCAAAAAAAAATAATAACATTTCTTATTCTTATGCCTTTGCATATTATGAGAAGGGGTCACAATCTAGCTTCATGTAATCAAAGAACAGGCTGTAAGCACTTTTTTTTCCAAGTATTTTGCTGCTTGATTGTACTAAAAGTGAATAATTCATAAGCAAATAAGGAGATGATATATTTCACTTTCTACTTCTGTGAAGATTACTACCCCTGAAACATAAGTAAATTCAGAGTTGCTTTTTCCAAATGTCTATTTGTGACAGAGTTATGAAAGGGATGAACAATTAAATAATGCAAAAGGTAAATATCAATAACAGAATCAAGCCACATACGATGTTTCTCTAAGTCTTTGATGGTTGGTCCTATTTCGGTAATGTCCTTTTCATCTTCAGGGTCAGGGATCATCCATGGGGGGACAGCGTTAGAGTAGATGTTGCCCAGAGAATCGTCCTCCTGGAAAAATTTTGTTATCAAATCATTTTCCTATTTTCTACATTCAGTTTAGCAACATTTTATGGGCTCTTTATGTTTATCATGAGGGCACAAAAAATCAATCTTAATTACAAATAGGTGGAATTAAAAAAATTCACCTCCTTTAATAAATACTGTTCATTTTCCTTAGAGTCCAATTTTTTACAGGACAATAATTAGAAAAAAATTTCATGTAAATTATATTTAACATCAAAAAAATATTGAACATTGAAACTAAAATAAGAAAGTTTAATATTATTTTTCATACCGTTACCTTTCAGTAGTGACACAGATATTTATGACAAAAGAATCCATATCATGATGCCATCAGGAGCTGTGAATACCACAAAACTTGAAGGAACACATCCACTATCAGTGGATTCATTCCTATATGGGTTTGCCATATAATTTAGGATGGCTTAATAAGAAAGCTAAAGAGATGTGATTTTTAACACTTAGTAGTCTGTATAAATTGCCTTTTAAATGAAGGAAGATTATTATTTGGACAAAACTTAAAGGAATTAAAAAGGCAAAATAGACTTAATGTTTATTCCTTTCCTTTCCAGTGCATACATGTATGACTGTGTGTGTAACATTTTCATTTTCTTTTGTTCCCACCTGAGAGTGAGATACAGGATACACTTTTATCCCTCTTCCAGAGAGCGTCATCGATAATAAAATTATGGAATTCAAGAAATTTTTACTTACCTTAGATCTGTCAACAGTGGTCAAACCCTGTCCAAATGCCTGAGCTGTTTTCTTTCTTTGCCCGTCCTCTCCATAGGGTATATTAATATTTGTGTGCACCACAACAGGGCGATGGCTTTGTTTCTCTTGCAGCTGTTTATTCTAGATGACAGAGACTGAGACTTTCAGGAAAAGCAAACTATCAGTGTTGGAATGAATCACAAAATTAAACTGGGTATGTACTTGATTATAGCATAAATGCCAACATTGCTTAAAACATGGAAAATCATTATTTTAAAAACAGATCATCACGATAGGCATGTTCAAGTTCAGCAAAATTGTCAAAAAGAATTACTTTATTTTGAATTTACTTTTCAAACATCTTCATTATTCTTATTAGCTAATTTAGCAGGCACTATGCTTGAAAGAGCACACAGTTCATACAAGAATTACCTGTCTCAACAGAAAATGTCAAATTATGCATAAATCCAAACTAACTAAACACAATTGCTGCTTCCCATTCTGGAAAACCTGTATTCAACATGATGAACTACTGTTTGGTAACTTTTTTTTATATTAAAAGGATAAACATGCTCATTTCATTTTATGAAAAAAAGATCTTGACCTTCTCCAAATCAACAATATTAACAGTTTAAGTTTATCATATTTCCTATTCAGTAAGCAAACAGTTGAACAATGCTCACATTAGTATGAATCTATGAAGTGTTGGCACTTCTGCAATCATCAAATTTCAACACATGTTGATTTTTCATTTTAAAAGTTTCCCTTAATCTGACATACATAACCAATAGCTCATTTCAACTTACAAAAGACAAAACAACAAAAAATTAGGCCTAGCTAAAAAAAATTTTGAAGCAAAAATAATAAAGAGCTTAGGATAAAAACTTTGGCAGGATACACTTCGGTGTCAGCAACTCCAACAGACCTGATCCGCTAAACCTGCAGCCATAATCTGTTGCTGCATTGCTGCCTGGACTCGAATGCTAGATGCCATCTGTGGAATAAATGTCAGTTTCCATGTAATTACAATTTCATCAAATTATTAAAAAAACGAAAAGAAATTATATAAAAAAAAAAGATTACCTCAAAGACAACAGACATACATGATTCCACTTTGACGTTGCACTTTGCATCAGGACAGTAGAAATAAAGTTGACAATGGATATATTATCCCTCTCCTCTCAAAAAAAAAATTGAAGGCAGAGAGGAGGGGAACCTAGTAATCAAACAAATGAGAAAAAAAAATTTGAACTCTTCTTGATGAAAAAGTAAAAGCTTCATCACACTGGGAACTGAAGACAAACCAACAATAGATTGAAAATGCAATTTTTAATTTTTGTCTAAAATTTATTATTCCTGATACTTTTAAGAAGTGCAAGTATGTATAATGCACATATAAACTCATGCTACATTTTTGTGTGTAAATTTTCTCAAAACACATCTTTATTCCAACTCACCACAACACCATTATGATTTTTTTCATACTTACCTCCTGTACTAAATGTTCTTTGGCTTGAAAGAAAACTGAAACAGCTTTTTCTACATTTTCCAAGAACCTGAATTGCAAGACAAAAAGAACTCTAAATTTTGTATGTTATGATTTTAAATCCATTGATGGAATTGAATACCTATTAGACAAACATTCTAAAAAGGTGAGCATATAAGCCCCAGAACTTTTCTTTAAAATCCCCATTTACAAATTCTTGAGCCAGTGTACAAAAGTTTTCTCAAAGACACATTCCATAGTTCTAGTAAGTTTTCACTTATCATTCAAATAGGTTTGTATACATATCAAATCTGCCACTCATTCCAATTTAGGTGGAATCATCCAGATTTTGTCTTAAAATTCAAGAAAATTCAGATTTTGCGCTTTTGTTCTGTGAATTCTAATTTTTTAAAGGATTTTTTAGTTTTGGCTTAAGCGATTTTGTGTGCAAAGATAACTCTACAACGAGTGCAATATTTTTTCCTCATCATAGATCATATTGTGTGAAAGTACAAACCTAACGATATATCATATTGATATTGTTTCTTTTTCTTTATTATTTTTATTTCCTTTAACTATATCGAGATTTTTATTGTAGTTGAAACCATCTAAGACATTGGTGCTACCGAGTTGTTAACTAAACTTTTATTTATTCAAATGCCATCTTTCTTTCCATCTTCACTATCACATCTAATCCTCACCCTTATTTCCAACAAAGGATTATTCTTATTTCTAGATTTGATATCTATGATCAGACATTTTTTTTGCATCAAGATACATTATATCTTAATCTAGTCGATTATCAAGATTGATTTAGAAATCCTAAAATATAGCTGGTGTAAAACTAGATGTAGACCAAGGTCTTGATCTATCCTATAATTGAATACGGGGATATTCATTCCAAAGCAAATAACTGTAAATCTAGATCTAAGTGTTATGTTATTGTTTTTCCTTTTATGCAGCCAGGATTAGACCTAATCGATATTGATCATATTCAGCTCCAATGTGTTAGCAAGTCATATATGCAGACAAAAAGCAATGAAAAAAAAAACAAAAACAATGACCTGAGGCATTAGGCAAGCTGACTGTTTGTTTTGTTGTTTTGTTTTTTTTTTAATTTTTTCCTGAACAATTAAACCTAAAAAATTTGATCACTACTTACTCAACCATGCCTTTAAAGAATAAGATGGCAAAGAGAAAGAATAAAGAAAATAATGGTGTAGAGACAGACATGATTCCAATTACTCTACTAGAGGAGGTTAAAGATATACGAGAGGTTGCAAAAAGAGGGAGAGGAGAGGAAGTGTATTAAAAAATCTAGGTAAAAATTAAATTTTTTAATGTGGGGACAAAGTAATTAAAAAAAGAAGCAGTGTAATATTAAAAAACAGTAAGTCTAAGACGCCTTGGATGTCAGAAAGAGGTTGACCTGATACAATAGTAAGACTCCACTGGCATAATGTGACAGATAATTCTTGTGGTTAAGAGCTTCGAGGTATCAAGAAAGGATAATTTTTAAAAATCCTATTAAAATAAGGTCTAAAAAATGATACAGTTTTATACACAGATAATAAAAAGAGATATCATTTAACTCAATCCCACCTATACCGCCCACCGTCGCCCGTATGAACCACTATATTGTGTACCTATATCGCCCGTTCACTTTCACTTTCTGACTGTCTACTTTCTTTCCTTATAACTACCGGGAATCTCGTGCAAACCTCATTTATGTTAAGAGGACACTTTAGATTTTGTTTTGGTTAGTTTAGTTTTGTTTTCGGACTGAATTTAGATCTAAAAATCCGATTCGAAATTGACCGTTTTTGTCAGCAATTTTTAGGCCTAGGCTAGATCTAAACTTTGAGTTAAGATGGATGATCACTTGAATCATCTTAGGGATGCTATAGAAATCATTTAATTTGGTTATCTGTGTGGTTATTCCTACAATCAGTATAAAATAATGACCATTGCCCATTTGACATCGGCAGTCAGATTGTGATGTTGAGATGTTGGTGAAATGGAATGTTGATGGTGAAAAAATGAAATGGTGGTGGAGTCAGCCTGAAGTGAAGGAGAAGTCTTAAAAAATTGGTTTACTATCATGAAACATTGTTTTATTAAAAATTCAACACCTCTAGTTTTTAAAAAAATTTATTTCATAATTTTATCTTGTTTCGTTTGATTGTAATATATTTTTTTTGATGTAGGCCCTATAGAACTATTTTTTTGTACGGAGTTACGTCCCTTCTCTTAGGGTCAGGGCTTTACCTAAGCTGGAGTTTTTAAGGTGGAATTGAGTTAAGCAAAGCATAAAAAAATCAATTATCACAGAAAAGTTTTAAGGTTTTGATAAATCTCCAGCATCACATACTTAATGTATATTTGAGATGTCAAGATAAAATCAGGTGTTCTTTTCATATCCATCCTATTTTCTTTGAGGAAACTGGTTGTGTTTTTCACATGGTCTTCTCTGAAAAAATAAAAGTATATCAAATTACTTTCAAGAAATCAGAGGAAACTTTTTTATTTTCACAAGAGAAGTTTTGTAGTTGATGAAAAAAATTAAGTTAAGAAATTTATCTCAAGCTTTCGATTGTGGATTAAATTTGCAATACACAAGAAATTTTTTATTTCTTTTTTTCTTTACTAATTTTACCTAATTTCTTCCATGTGACAAAAAATTTTCTCATAACTTATTTTGAAATGTTTGAAGAGGTCAATTTTTTTTTTTCTTTCAGTGACTAAGAGTACATAAGTTTTGATAACTTGGATACATAATTCACCTGACAATGTGCTCTAACATTCCACCATGCTGAACAACACAAGCATTCACTGCAGAATGGTTTACTCTATGGCACTCAATATCGCTCTGGCAAAAGTAACACCAGAACTTTCGGTTGGCATCAGACCATGCCATATCTTTTACTAATGGTTCCTCAGATGATTTTTTTGCCTCTGCAATCTGTTTGATTGATAAAAAAAAAAGTTGCCATGCTAAATGAATTGAAAGCTGTTTTAAATCTGGTTTAAATTTGTCTAATATTATTTGACAAAATGAATTATTGAATGTAATGTAATTCCATATAAGAAAACATAGATCATTTCTTTGTACTTTATTTATCAACTAATGCTTAATTGTAGCTAAAATTAGTAAAATATTACAAATGGTAATTTATTATCTTTATTTCCTAAGGTAGAGAGAAGGGAAAAATGATATTGCTACATCTATAAGAAGCAGTGATTCAACAAATGAGATACAAGATGACTGGTCAGAAAATACTGATTGAAAAAAAAATTAGCATATTTCACATCCTTTTTAGTGAATATAAAAGACAAAGCTTCAGAGAAATAATTTTTTTCAATTGTTATTTTTCTTGAACAAAAGAAAAGAGATTTATCTTGCTAAAATGAATTAATGAACATTGTCAAATGATCCAAATCTGATATAAAAATTTCTATAATGTAGCCATTGAAATTATGTCAAAAAGGTTCTTCTTGAAAACTTTACGGAGTAGGGTAGATATTGAGTTATAAATAACAGAGCATTGCTTCGTAACAGAGAAATGATGTTATGAGTGTCAGTTTGTCATTGGACTATTTTTTTTAAACATTTTTTGCGAATTTTTAGATATTTTACCCTCTTAGAATATTTGTTGAGGACATTTGTGACAATTTGCTGATGTCTTTCTGTCAACACATGTTTCTTTCCTCTTTTATGGTTTGAGCGGCACAGCGGGCAGTATCTGAACTGTATAAACACTTTCTGGGCCTTGCTTTGGTTCATTTTGTAATGTTATAGAGATCCTATTTGTCTCAGGTGCTTCAAAACCTACGGAAGAAAGACACAGAGAATTTAACATCAATTTTTTTTTCTTTATATTGATGGAAGTGAACCATAAAAAAACCCAGAATTTACTACTTTTTAGTCATGTTTCAATGTGAAAAGAATATACCATTATATAAATCAACTAATAAATATTTCAGGCATCCATCCCCTAAATGTAAATATTTTCATGCCCTTAAATAAAGTAGATCTAGATCTAGATCTAGATTCTAGTCTGAGAGGGAGACTGGTGAGGTGAGAGAGTAAGTAAAACATGTTTTTTTTTTTAATATGCTTTAAAGTTGAAAGTGAAATTAGTCGCTAGCAAATAGGTCTATATGTTTATAAGTACTGTATAATTTTTTTTCAGCTTGATTTGTTTTTCTGCAATCTAGATCTACATCTAGATTCTAGATCTAGATTCTAGATCTACTTATCTAGATTCTAGATATTAGATCTAGATCTAGATCTAGATTTAGATTAGCATGCCTATACCTGTGAAAAAATATTAACTGTCAAGTTCAATTCACTCTAGATCTAAAAAAAACTATAGATCTATTATTCAATATGACTGAGAGTCTTGATCAAAATCAAGTCAAACACACTTTAACACATTCATTAGCTAAAGATCGTACTACAAACCATTCTTTAGATCTAACGTTATATATTCACGATCATCTTTACTCAGCGCCATTGATAGCAAGGGAAATCATTCTAGTTTCTCATCGTATCTTGGTTCAATGGCCGTACGGTCCTTGCAAGTAATTTATTTCGCTTATTTACCATTAAAACCAATTAATAATAATCATAGCCTCACCATAGGAACTCCATCAGAGATGTCGCAAAACCTAGAAACGCAATACTAGATCTAGAAAGACAGAAAGAGTGGGAGAAGCGGCCTAGGTGCCCCAGTCTGAGGACTGAGACGCGGAAGGCCATAATAATATCAAGTAAATTATATTCTTAGTATTATCATAGCCAACAAATCTATTATTTCAATAAATATGTGTATGGTTACAACACCGCCTCTTATACTTTATATTTTATCCAGTACCATAATTTGTTTCTTTGGCTGTATGTAATGAAAATATTACACAAAAGGTTTCATTTTTGTTTAAGACCGCAAAACATAGCTTGAGCCTACACCTATCACGAGAGAGCGTGAAAAACAAGCGGCATTTGATTAATTTACCAAATAATCGATTGACAATTTAAAAAGGATTTAGAATTGAAGATCCTAGTTGTGCGATTTAAGGAATAATCGGTACCCTGAGAAAGGCCAACAACCTGTGTCTATGAACTCTTCTGTTCTAAAAATCCTTTCAAACGCCCATTGGGTGAGTAGGGCCTACATAAATATGGCAAATCCCCGCAAGGCAGAGCACGACTTGGACCTTTATGTGGGAATTTGCAGCCTTACAATGAGCGTTCAGAAGGATCTTTTTAAAGATTGGGAAAGTACTCACGTATTACGTTGTTTTGTTGTTTGTTTGTTTTTTTGTTTTGTTTTGTTTTTTATAAGATTGAAATTATCTTGTTAGAGCTTTCGTTAATCTGATAAGTTAGTGTATAAAGTTATTCACTACAGCCTACTATTATCCCTTCATTTTTCCATCTTTTTACTTTATCTTTTCTTCTTCTTCTTCTTCTTCTTCTTCTTCTTCTTCTTCTTCTTCTTCTTCTTCTTCTTCCTCCTCCTCCTCCTCCTCCTCCTCCTCCTCCTCCTCCTCCTCCTCCTCCTCCTCCTCCTCCTCCTCCTCCTCCTCCTCCTCCTCCTCCTCCTCCTTCTTCTTCTTCTTCTTCTTCTTCTTCTTCTTCTTCTTCTTCTTCTTCTTCTTCTTCTTCTTCTTCTTCTTCTTCTTCTTCTTCTTTTTCTTCTTCTTCTTCTTCTTCTTCTTCTTCTTCTTCTTCTTCTTCTTCTTCTTCTTCTTCTTCTTCTTCTTCTTCTTCTTCTTCTTCTTCTTCTTCTTCTTCTTCTTCTTCTTCTTCTTCTTCTTCTTCTTCTTCTTCTTTTTTTTATTTTTATTTTTTTTTACCTTGGGGCTGAATCAAATTATCATCTACATCTAGAGTAGATTGCTTGATAAGATGCAAAGCAAAATGCAATCGGATAAATCAAGCAGGTTTGATTCTACCTAGTTAACGGTGTGAGTAGCATGCTCTCAGATATATAACATCAAAACAAGGTTCATTGGATCATAACAGAGATAAAGAGAATGATCCTCTATATAATCCTTACTCGTTGACAATATTCCTTGTCAGTTCCGCCCTGCCCGACGGAGGCTTATTGATGTATGGAAATGTCTTGAGATTACTTTGCTGTCGACGGGCTGTATCAAACATTCAAGTAAAAAGCATATGGGTAAAAACAGGAAAATACTCGATGCATAGAAAGCTCTCACAAATAACTTATGCAACGCCTGTCATAGATGGCTGAGAAATGACACAGATGGTTTGAAGAAAAATGAATTTCGTAAACTGCATTTGATTTTTTTTTGTTTTTTTGTACGCTAATGAATAAAAAGCGGCAGCCCGTTTCAACTTCAGCTGCATTGCACATAAACCATCAGAATTTTTTTTTAACACGGTGCTCTTTTCGTTTATTCTTTTCCAAGACAAAGTAACACTTCCTAGACGGAAAAAAATTGAAGCACAACTGCATTTTTGCATATTTTTTATTTGATTTTGAAGTTGCTGCAGCTGTATTTTGTCGGGGTGTTTTTCTTTGTCTTGGTTACTTTTTGCTTTCAAGTGTAGTGAATTTCTTTAAGTTATTCCATGTTCGCTTTCTTTTTTTTTCTTTTTAATTTTACACCATTTTGTTTCATTTTCTGCTCTGAATTTTTTACGGAAGCTGTTTTCCCCTGCTTGCTAGAGAGACATAAACACTCCTACTGCTTAACATGCAGCCTAGCCTAAAAAGCTCTCATTTGCCAGACATTTATGAAATAATTTTTAAGTGTGAGACCCCAGACTTTCAAAATTCACACACACACACACAAAAAAAAGAAGAAATAAAAAGATTTCCTCAAGCAACCAGCATATTATTTTATGCTGAAATATTATTGAAACGGTTTTCTGTTTTCACTCGCAACAATATGACAATAAGTTAAGACTCTAAACCCCAAGGGTTGTTGAACTCTTCCAAAGCCTGAGCCTGCGCGTAGTGGTACAGTCTTCAAATTTGAATGCACACATTTTTTATTGCGTTCACGAAGCCAAAGAAAGCAGTTTGTTGAAAAAGTTAGTGGGCAGGCCATGAAAACGCAGAAAGGATAGGAGGACGACCATTAAAAAAAAAAATAATGGCAAGCTTTTACCGGGATAAAAGAAAAGCCAAACATAATTATTTTTTGGAGATTTTTATTCTGATTTTTGAGATGTTTATGGAATTTGCATAAAATTAAAATATGCCCGCCCCCCCACACATACACACACAAAGTCACCTAAAAGCGTGACTAAGGCTCTAACTTCCGCTCTGATTCTGAATCAGTCTATCTTAGTCCTGCAGATATTTTATCATTTTGCCGGTTTCTTAGGACCAACAATAATAAGACCAACCGCTGAATTTATGCTTTTTTTGTTCAACGTGTCCTCTTTGCACTGGGTTATGGTCTTAAACGAGGATAAATCATGAACAGCAATATAGATCTAGCTATCTATAAAGGAGCCTTATCGTACTAGCTAAGCTTCGATATCGACTTATCTATGAATTGTATCTGGATAGCAGCCACCCATCTATCAATCGTTCTTTCTACGCATAATTTCTATCAATAAGTTCATGCAGTATTTATCTCTTAAGTTGTCTTCTCCTATCTCTCTGTCTCTGTCTGTCTCTCTGTCTGTCTGTCTGTCTGTCTGTCTGTCTGTCTGTCTGTCTGTCTGTCTGTCTGTCTCTCTCTCTCTCTCTCTCTCTCTCTCTCTCTCTCTCTTTCTCTATCTCTCTTTCTCTATCTCTCTTCTTCTTCTTCTTCTTCTTCTTCTTCTTCTTCTTCTTCTTCTTCTTCTTCTTCTTCTTCTTCTTCTTCTTCTTCTTCTTCTTCTTCTTCTTCTTCTTCTTCTTCTTCTTCTTCTCCTCCTCCTCCTCCTCTTCTTCTTCTTCTTCTTCTTCTTCTTCTTCTTCTTCTTCTTCTTCTTCTTCTTCTTCTTCTTCTTCTTCTTCTTCTTCTTCTTCTTCTTCTTCTTCTTCTTTCTTTCTTTCTTTTTTTTTCTTTCTTTCTTTCTTTCTTTCTTCTTCACTACACCTTTTTCTATTAGTCAGCTATTTAACCGTTGCCACAAGGAAATAGCCCAACTTAATGCATATCATTATGATAAAAGCCAGAGACTGGTTTTATGTCGACAACAGCATATAAGCAGGGTGTCGATTGTAACGCACAACAGGCGATGATGGGCCATAACGCTGCTGGAGCATCATACTTCCTAGCAGACGCTCGCATCACAACCCGACCATCGTGGCAGAAACACCTGCGCTGAGTATAAAAGCTTCTAAAACAAATCCATTGAAATCCATGAATACTGGATCTTTTAGTATTTTATAGTGTGAAATGCAAATACCAGTGATAATCTTTGGTTTTGCAAAACAAAATACGGAAAAGAAAAACGTAAATTTTTCATAGTTGTGAGAAAAATGTAAAGAGTCATGGTGCGATTGTTTATGGCTATGAGAATTTGAAAGAAAGAGTAAAATATATAATGAATATAAAATAACTCTGGTAGTGAAGCGATTCCCGATCTTCCATACTAGAAACTGTAACCGCTCTTTTGCAGCAAAGAGATGAATTCGCGTTGTTTTTACGACAGAAATTAGAACTGCCATACCTTGTTTTGAAGACTGTAAGAGAAAAAAAAAATAAACTAAGTATCCAAGATACACCCACTTAAGCCATGACAGAATTGTAAGGGAATTAATAATATCTCTTATTTCACTTTATTCCTATAGATTTACGTTACACGATTGATGCTCTTCCCCTAAGCCCCCTCCTTCTCTCGCTCTCTCTATGTATAAATCCATCTCTCTCTTTCTCTCTCAGACGCCTTCTTTCTCTTCTCTCTCTTCTCTCTCTCTCTCTCACTCACTCTATAAATCTATCTTTCTTTTTATCTCTCTCTCTGCCCACTTTATATCACCTCTCTCTCTCTCTCTCTCTCTCTCTCTCTCTCTCTCTCTCTCTCTCTCTCTCTCTCTGTGTGTGTGAGTGTGTTATTTCCGCTCTTTCATTCTGCCTCTGCGTCTCTTTTTTGTCTACCATGTGTCTGTCATTCTTTCTGTCTAAAACTCGGTTTCAATTTACCTACTTGTTAAAGTACCGGTACCGCTTTAGAAGTTATTTACTTGAAAGCATGCTTTCTTTCCAAAGTTAACCCATGTAATATATTTAGGCCTTCTCAATTTTCACGAAAACAACTTTAAGCCTCAATGATGAATGTGCGAAACTTTGAAAATGATTATATGTAACATCGTCATGCATTATAACTTTTTGGGTTTAATGTGTCTCTATTTTTCTTTCTTTCTCGATTTCTCTAACGTCTCCATCTACGTGTTTAATTTATCTTAAGCCATTTAAGGTAAGATCTTTTACTGTTATTTATTTCTTTATCCATCTATCTGCCTGTCTAGCTATCTCTTTCCTAGGCCTTTCAATCTCTCTCCCTCTCTGTGTCTGTCTGTCTGTCTGTCTGTCTGTCTGTCTGTCTGTCTGTCTGTCTGTCTCTCTCTCTCTCTCTCTCTCTCTCTCTCTCTCTCTCTCTCTCTCTCTCTCTCTCTCTCTCTCTCTCTCTTTTTCTCATTATATTTCTCTCTTTGCAGTGCTTCCTTCTCCCCCTTTTCTCTTTTTTCCCCTTTTCACAATTCGTCTCTCTCTCTCTCTCTCTCTCTCTCTCTCTCTCTCTCTCTCTCTCTCTCTCTCTCTCTCTCTCTTTCTCACTATATTTCTCTGTTTGCAGTGCTTCCTTCTCCCTCTTTTCTCTATTTTCCCCTTTTCACAATTCCTCTCTCTCTCTCTCTCTCTCTCTCTCTCTCTCTCTCTCTCTCTCTCTCTCTCTCTCTCTCTCTCTTTCTCACACTGTTTCTCTCTTTGCATTACTTCATTCTCCCTCTTTTCTATTTTCCCTTTTTCACAATTCGCCCCCCACCTCCCCCCCCCCCTTTTCTCTCTCTCTCTCTCTCTCTCTCTCTCTCTCTCTCTCTCTCTCTCTCTCTCTCTCTCTCTCTCTCTCTCTCTCTCTCTCTCTCTCTCTCACTCACTTTCTAATCGCCTTCATTTCACTCTTACTACAAAGAGAAGAGACTAGCTGATTGACTGATACTCTCTGGTGTATTTATACTGGCAAACGCTTACGTCGGAGAGAACGGACGTTCTCTAAACGAACTTAACGAATGGTATTAGATTTACTATTATCAAGAAAGCGCTACCTGTCAACATTTGACACCAGCTTTGTGTGAAAGTAAAACAATGTAGAATGCAAGAATGCAATTCCATGTACCTGAAGACTGGCATTATTCTTTTACTGATTCACACCTCGTTCGGTAAAAACATCAAAGTGTGATTGCATCTCACTGTTTTTTTTTATGCTGTTTTAAACGCCAGACATCTTTCGAAGAAGTGGTACTTATTAACTCAAATTTATTTTTTGTAAACATTACGATTGACAAATTTTCAATCAATTTCGCATCAGATAGTTTTTTTAATTGAAACAGTTCAAAACTGAAAAAAAAAAAATTTATTATATAGTTAAGAAATTATATTAGGCTTGTTTTCTCAAAAACGAATATTTCAAAAATTATTTTCGTTTTCTTTGATAGATATTATGAATAATAATTGCCATTCTAAAAGGAACTGTACTTTGGAGGTGATTTGACTTTTCATTTAGTTTTTCTCATCCTCTTTTTCTCTCTTCTATCTCTTTGTCTATCGAACTCTCTCTCTCTCTCTCTCTCTCTCTCTCTCTCTCTCTCTCTCTTCTCTCTCTCTCTTTTACTCATAAACACGCTCATCTTATATAAGGACAACAAATTTCCTGAAACTATAGAAGGCTAACTTAGACCTTAATCTAGGTAATACAAGATTTAGGACACGGCTTTTTAAACCATGAAAATCGAGTGAAATTGCGGACAGGCGTGTGGTTGGGCAAGGGAGGAATCAGTGGAAAATGCCTGACATTACAAGTATATTTTTAAAGTACACTCGACAAACTTACAAGCGCCCTCTTGTACTGCGAGGGGCAGCTTACAAGAGAAATATTAGAATTCTGGGTCGGTTTTCTGCGTTGTCACCGGTACGGAAATTCCTCGCATCATTAATTAAACTTTCTGTCTTTTTGAGCTAACCTCGACATAAATTTATGTCCTTCTGTCTTTTTTTTTATTAATGTGTTTTGAATGCTAATGTATGTACCTCAGACGTTGTTTAAAAACTCATTTTCTTGACAGGACCTATAGCTTGTAGGAGGCTTACACCCGTGAGGGCTGTGAGCTAGATGGAGGCCCACAAAATAGTGGTCTAGGCTCTGAATCATCCCGAACGCTCTTGTTCTAAATCCTAATGACCTTTCAGCATGGACTCAGTAATCAGGAAAAGATACTCCCTTGTGGTAACCGTGAATGTATTCATTTTTCATCGAAGGAAAATCCTTGAAATCCAAGGTTTGGTAAAGCTGGTAGAATGCATAAAATGCGAGTGACCGCAATCAGTAACCTCCAAAATTCCTTGTTATAAATATGCGAAAATGTCGGCCGTGAAAAAGAAAAAGAGTGAAGGATTCTTTTTTTATTTAAGAGGAAAGAGAGAAAAATTAATCAAGCCTTTAAAGGAATAATATTGTTTCCATGGTACTTCTACTGCTGCTGCTGCTGCTGCTGCTGCTGCTACTACTACTACTCCTACTACTACTACTCCTACTACTACTACTACTACTACTACTACTACTACTACTACTACTACTACTACTACTACTACTACTACTACTACTACTACTACTACTACTACTACTACAACTTCTACTACCACTACTACAAATGCCACTACTAATTTTCCACTAGTGATATTAAAGTTATCATTATGACCGATTATCACAGCCTGGTATTATTTTTTATTACTATCATTATTATTATTATTATTATTATTATTATTATTATTATTATTATTATTATTATTATTATTATTATTATTATTATTATTATTATTATTATTATTATATTTTTATTGTTATGCATCACTTATTTCTTTTAATTTTTTTTTATCCTGTAAAAAGTTCTGCTTCCACTACTTGCCTTTAACTTTCCCTTTGAGTATGTTTATAAGAAAGCGAAGAATAAGATTTTGACTAACATAATCTCGCACAAATCCAAGCGAATTTCTGAACTGTTTAACGTCTAGCAAATCTCTTTCCGCAAGAGAATCAGAAGAAAAGACATAAAGCAAAAAAGACAAGCACCATGCAGCACTTGCCGTTTTTACTCCAAAGATTTACATCTTTGAACACAGTTTGCCAAACCTCCATGAGTTTAATGTTTTGTACGCACTGGTTTGAACCCAAATTTAAAAATTCCCAACGAAAAATGTAAAATGCCAGATGTGACGATGCATGACTACATTTTTATAAGTTGACCCGTCAGTCAACAAAAATGCTAATATTTAGAAGTTCAGGTCCAGTTCATAATCGAGTTCTTAAAATAATCTAATAAGAACAACCATCTGGCTAAATGAGTGAAAATTGAATAAAACAGCATGTCTATATAAATAGACACACAATGAGGTAAGATATATATATATATATATATATATATATATATATATATATATATATATAGATAGATAGATAGATAGATAGATAGATAGATAGATAGATAGATAGATAGATAGAGATGAAGAAAAGAGTGAAAGACAAAGAGATGAGGGGAGGGAGAGAGAGAGAGAGAGAGAGAGAGAGAGAGAGAGAGAGAGAGAGAGAGAGAGAGAGAGAGAGAGAGAGAGAGGGATGCATACAGATTTACAGACACAGACTTCGAAGCGACATAGACATCCACAGAGCAATGAGATCGAAGAAACATTTTGTAGATGAAATATTGTTTGTTATGCTGAGCGATATGAATATTCGGGATGGGATGAAAGTTCAAAATGGATCATGATGGTGAGAAATAAGGATGTGGGAAAATGTAAAAGTTATCTTACATTTATTTTGCAGTCTTTTGCTGATAGAAAGGAGTATTACCAAGAACAAAAATACAAGAATACGCCATTAGTTCTGAAAGTGGGAGCCTAATAAGGTTTATAGTTGATAAAAAAGGGAGAAAAAAATAAGAAGAAAACTGGTAGCAAAGTCGATAGCTAACTTGACACCAGTCAGCACCCATCTCACAACTACAGTCTCTCCGAATATGGACAGCATCTAACCGAGCACTTAATCCCTTCCTGCCTCGCTGCTCCTGTTGAGCAACTGGGTTTTAGCACTGGAGATCATCGGCCTGTTCGCCTCATCGCATCAGCTCACGTCTAGGCCTACTGGTTTAGAAGGTGGTATTCACTGATCAAGAGAATAAAAGAGCAGTATGTGTTCTTCTACCCTATGCAGTACCAAGTCCGCACAACGTGACCAGGATTCGGACTGGTGGATCTCTAGAAGAACCATCTATCTAGGTAGACGGGTTCTGGTCTTAAGTTTAGCAGCAGTTTCAAAGGTTATACCACAGAGATTCCAGATTCCACAAAAGTAGTCCCTCTGAGTCTAGCAGCAGTTCCAGAGGTGATACCAAGAGACTCCAGATTCCAGAATAATAGTCTCTCTAGTGATACTCGGACTGGAGTCCACACCAGCCAAGTCTGACTGAGTTACACCATCCTCTCGCTAGTGCATTACACGGGGCTTTTGTTATGCTCTAATAGTGGCTAAGAAGTCGGATTAAGTGGCCGCACTGTATTTACCAAACATTTTTACTGGCAGTCGGAGATTCTGAAATGGATGGATTCGGGGTGAAAGGAAAGAGTATCGTAGGTGAATTGTGTTCGTCCCGCAAAGACAAATTTCTGTTTCTCGTGTTTTCTTGTAATTCTCTTCGTTTTGTGCTTTTACTGCCTTAACCTCTGTTTGAAAGAAAACTTAAGTTTCCACAGATTAATCAAAAGCAAATTGATTTGTTGAATAGAAAGATCAATAAAATACATTGTGAAGGGTATGTTTTTTTAATTCATTTAAAAAAATGATGTTACAATAAAATTTTGAAAAAAAATGTATGAAATTAGGCACGCGTTGTTGAATTAATTCATCAACCTTTATCTCTCCCTCTAGCTAACATTTTCCTTTCTGCCTGAATCTCTCTGCCCCCCCCCCCCCCCTTTTCCTCTCTCTCTCTCCCTCTCTCTCTCTCTCTCTCTCTCTCTCTCTCTCTCTCTCTCTCTCTCTCTCTCTCTCTCTCTCTCTCTCTCTCTCTCTCCCTCCCTCCCTCTCTGTGCCCTCCTTATTTCAGTTTGGGCTATTTTTTTTTATGAAATGTTGCTTTAAAAACATAGTCATGCATACTTTGGTGAGGAAATGAATCCAACGTTTTCCCTGTCTATCCAGGTTATAAATAACATGCTCTTTCCATTCATCAAAATTTCTTTTATTCCTTTACGCCCAATAAAGATCTAGATCTCTAATCTGTTCCCAAATGAAATTGAAAATAATCTATTCTATAAAGAAAATAAAACACTCACATGTGAAAACATTACAAAGCCAATAGGTAAACAAAAAAGCCTTAAGGTCCAGGGCGTATGCAAACCTGACGTCATCCGACCCCGGTATCGCTACCAGTGATCTGACCACTAAAACTCTCTGGCGTCGATTAGGTAAAATACTAGGGCTCGAAGGCCCAGGCCAATCCTCACAAACTCTGTCTAGCCAGGAAGCGGCCAATCTGCTTAAGAGCATGGTCTGTATACGAGAAAACGCCTTAATTCCTAATTTCCCAATCTATTTATGGATTTTTCTAAACGCTGAATATCAGGCCATGTAGGAACGACCAGACCAGAAAGTGCCCAGAGGTGCACTGCCTTAAGGAACTCATCGTTGTTCATTGTTTGTACTTACATGATAAAAAGAAGAGTTTAAATTTACAACAATAATCACTGAGCGAACAAAAATGAATATGGTAAGACAATTGGAGATAAAAAGTCGTAATGTCACTTCCCCTCAACAACGCACAATCACCGGTTCTAAACAAATGTCAATTTATGGCTTCTAAACAGGAAGATCGACTCAAGTGCCTCGAAAGATTGAAAGACTTCAAGCATTCGTGCTTTGGATGGGTGTCATGAGTTGTATCAGTGCAACTCATGACATTCTGGTGAGATCAGAGTTGGTAAACTATGGCTTTTTTATTTCTCTCCCTTCTTAGGGTTGATCCCCCTAAAAAGAAAGAAAAGAAAAAAAGAACCATAAAGGTTTATTAAAAAAAATAGGATTATAAAATAGAAAACAAAGAAATAATTATCGCAACGCTTTCACTGTTTAAATAATTATGACTGTCTTACAATAGTTTCACTATACTCAAGATTAGAAATTAAAGTTGACCACCAATGCGGCAGCCTATACTGCTTTACTCTCTGATGGTTAGACATTCAAATGAGTCTAATCGATTCTTTGAATGGTTTTGCCGACCGAAGAAGACCAGCCCTGTCGTGGCATGTTCTATCATGGCTTTAGGGGGGGGAAGTGAAAAATGAGCTTCGTATTAGTACATCATTGAGCTAAATCTTTCAGATATTTTCAAAATGCTGTAAATCAGAATCAATCCTGCTATGAGATCAGTCTTTAATCGTGGAATATTCTGAAGGACTCTGCTTCATTCTCTCTCTCTCTCTCTCTCTCTCTCTCTCTCTCTCTCTCTCTCTCTCTCTCTCTCTCTCTCTCTCTCTCTCTCTCTCTCTCTCTTATTGGTAGCGATTGGCCAATGAACTGTAACTCTTAAAATTAATGTAGTCAGCGTTTTCGTTTATTTATCTATTTATTGGGATGGGCAATCAACAATATTGCACTGTTTAACCATTTGCAAAGATGTGCACTAAGAAAACTAATAACAGAACTTTTGTGTACGTAAATAGCAAGAGCGATCTGATCATAAACTTGCTTCGAGATGAGTCTTTTTTATTTTTTGTTCCCTATTGCTAGTGTATTTAGCAGAATAGGAATATACCTTCAAATCGAAGCTATTAATGCTCGGATACAGTAATTTTATTCCTCACTGAAAGAAAATTCTCTCCCTCTCTCTCTCTCTCTCTCTCTCTCTCTCTCTCTCTCTCTCTCTCTCTCTCTCTCTCTCTCTCTCTTTCTCCCTCAACTTTGGAGGCGAGAAAATGGCTATGAAAAGAATTAAAACATTAAAAGATATCTAAATAAGAAAAAGAACTCAGTAATGTATTGGATTTTTCAGAAATAAAGAATTTAGCAGGAAAAAAAAGAATTAAAGGGGAAATGTCAGACCCCATATGGCCGAAGAGAGAGAGAGAGAGAGAGAGAGAGAGAGAGAGAGAGAGAGAGAGAGAGAGAGAGAGAGAGAGAGAGTGGATGCAGTCCTGTGTCAAACAGTGTACCATAAAATGAGAGTTGACAGAGCGAGCGTCACTATGGAGCGGGTCTCTGCTATACAGGACAATAGACAGGATTAAGAGCTTTCTTGCAGGATTCTTCGGTTATCTTGACCGATCTTTGCGCATGCGTCCTATCGTGTCCATAATGCTTAATGACGCGACCGGGTAAAATCGCAATAATCGACTCTCTTGTGGTATATGCAGACAAGTTATCCTAGTTCTTAAAATATCATCATACATACCCCAGCGTATGCAACAACGCATATCCGCCCTGGAGCGCCCTTTTTTTTTTTCTGATCACAATTTCACGTTAAGAATGACTTTCTCGCAGAAGATAATTTCAGAGAAACTTATTCCGCTTGTTGAAAAGCTTACAACCTTGAGTTGTCATCGGCAGAGAGCCTAGTCCTGGGAAAGTCGGTGAAATACGTGAAAAGGTAGAAATGGTCCAAGAGAAAACAAGTTATTCTTGACTAAAAGTATCATTTTTGGCTTAGGTGACATTGCAATAGGAGGGGAAAAGGTTGCTTGTATGTGGAGAGGGAGGTAGATGGATGTGAAGATATGCTTCTGATTGCTTTTTTTATTTTTCCAATTTTTTGGGGGGTTGAAACCATTGGCTTTACTTCCAAATCTTATATTTTTTTTTTTTTTATTTCTGATGCGACAATAGTTATTTGCTTTTTCTTTTCCCATTTCTTTTGACATCGCCACTTCAAAACTTGTACTTTTCGGTGTTTTTATTTCTCCAAATCGTTTTCGTCAATGCCTTTATTATGTGTGATATGTTATTAAGTACATTTTGTCTGCTAGCTTGTCCTCTTCTTCTCTTTATATTGCA
>JAWDGP010002127.1:167500-237500 GCA_033675545.1 Elysia crispata | reverse complement strand
GCATATAGAACCAGAACAAATTCAAATGGTATTTCAAAGCACTACAACTTCTCTGCACTTCGAATTTTTATAAATATTATGCGACAAATATGAATGGCCTATAACAGCCGTTAAACTACAATATTACTGTACCAAAGTAAATACGAAAGACTACCAGGGCAATTACCACAGTCATGATGTAGTTAGGAGCGAACCTGCAATAGTCGGGCTAATAATCCGATGCCCTAACTACCGGGCCCCACTGCTTCCTCTATAATTATAACAACAGCAGCCCAATGGACCTATTCAAGAGAAATCTTAAATATGATAATGTTTGTTTAAATTAGAATTTAAAGGTCAATCCTAATAATATATGCATTACTGAGGTTTTCTTTGTTAACGACAAGACTTTGATCGACGATTGTTTTGATAAATGAAAACATAATTTTACACAGATACAGTGTGGTCCACATTCTTTTTTAAACAATGTTATGATTTTGTTTGCATAACCCATTTTATAATTCTTTAATGATAAGCACATTTTGCCGGCAGATGCTAGGTAAGAAAGGGGGAGGGGGGGAAGGTGAGAGAAAGAAAGACAGGTTGACATTGGGAACTGTTGTGTTTCTTTTTTTTTTTTTTTTTTTGTTCTTCTGTCTCTGTCTTTGTTTTTCTGTTTTTAATTCTCTGTCTTTGCCTATGTCTCTTTATCTGTCTTTCTATCTCTCTGTCTCTCTGTGTCTGACACTCTGTCTCTCTATCTCTTTCTTTTTTCCTCCTTCGACTTTTTCTCTTTGCAATTGTAACAAACGTATCAATCTGTTTTCAGTGAATCTACCCTCTCTCTATAGTCTATCTTTCTACCTATCTATCCCTATCTATTTTTTTCTTTATGTTGTTTTCTTTTTTGTTTTCTCTCTGTCTATTTCTATTTCTATGCATAATCATGTCTTTCTGTCAGTTTGTCAAACTGCCCCCCCTTTCCCTGCCTCTATCTCACTCTCTTTTTCTTTCCCTCTCTCCCTGTCTCTCTCCCTCTTATTCTCTCTCTTTTCGCGCTACCTATCAACGAATGATTCTGTGTATCCATCCATTTATTTATCTATCTATCTATCTTCTTAAGTATTTATCTATCTATTTATCTATAACTATATTTTTCTATCTCTTTTTCTCCCATCTATTTCCCTATCTTTCTACTTATCAATTCATCTAACACTCGGCTCTCGCAAAATGTCATGATCCTATATCTGCCGACTAAGGATCATTGGCCGAAGCATCGGGGTCAAGGCTATGACGGATGCATCAGAATTTAAAATAGAACCCTCCGCTTAACACCCCTCCCTGTAATATGACCAGGGGAGACAGGTCGATAATACCGTGCCTCTCTCCACCAGCAAATGTTGCAACATAAAACGCCCCTCGCCTGCAGCTCGGAAATCTTAAGTTTTCTCACTCAAATCACGATTTCTCCGATTTCTACGAAAAACTTAGGGGACGTTAAATTAATGAAGGAATCAACTCAAAACAAAGAAATTAGAAATTAACCGAGCGCTGTGTTACGGGGGGTTTCGAATTATGTAGATCAGTCGGTAGAGCGATGGTCTGACATGCGAAAGGTCTTGGTTTGGTTCCTAATTAAGATATTATTATTATGTTGGTATGGTCGAATCCCCAAACCAGCCGTATCTCTCTGACTTGTCGGAAAGCCACATCTCCGTGTAAATTTCTTTTGGAATCTAAGATTACGTAAACCAGTTACTATTGTATGGGCCACCATATAATTACTTAAATATTTATTATATTTTTTTAGTGTATTGCAAATAACATTCTGCTTTCTTAACATAACTACCGTAATTTTGATGTTAGCGCAAGAAAGAAAGAAACAAAAAAGTAAAGATTAAAAGCGATTTTTCTAATCATTCTCCTCCGTCACATCCTCGACAGCTTAAATCTAGTCATGTTTACACATCTCACATTAGAAAAACAATACGTAAGCTGAGCAGTGTAATTCAATAGTGACTACATTATAATTATATTTGAAAGTGGGAACGAGCTGTTTCAAGTAAAACAATTTCATTTTCAAAATACTTTTCATTTTACCCCACAGAGATATTCAAGAAAAACTAAAATATCCAGCTTAATATCTTTTTTTTTTGCTTTTAATCAAAATACTAGCTGTGGTAGCTTGATTTTATAAGAAAAAATCCAATATAAAGGATGCATTGTTGACACTTGCAGCTGCTGTTGTGGAAGGTAAGCTTTATCACTAAGAAGTAAGGATTTCGAGGGAGATCGTTAACTTTGTAACGCTAGTATACGCTTAAGAAGCATTGTTTTTAAGCATTTGTTTCAGTAAGGAAAATAAAAGGCATATGAAGCTCTATTTGAAAACAAAATGAAAAGATAACTAACGTTACGAAAAAAAAAAAAAAAGATAAAAAATATATTTCCAAGGAGCAAAAATTTTAAATTCTGATCGTATCTTTCAGTTTTAAGAAATAAGGAAAAAAAATGTTTTGCTCATTTCCTAATCGAAACGAGTGAAAAAGTTAAGTTAAAAAAGGATCGAGTTCTATTCAAAGCCTGGGACTGTTCGCACATCAGAAGCCTGGTATAAATAAAACAGTGCATCGATTCTACCTCGAGCGTGTCGTTATGACCATTTCGTGTTCAATGTCTGCTCGTTTATTTACTGCTAGCTCTGCATGAATCTTTTCTCTCTCTCTCTATCTATATCTTTCTATCTCTCTTTGTCTGTCTGTCTGTCTGTCTGTCTGTCTGTCTCTCTCTCTCTGTCTGTTTGACATATTAGGATCTCCGTCTGTTTCTCCCAGCGTGTAAGTTACATTATTCATCTTGCATCTACCTATGTATATCTATTCCTATCTATCTAAATACCTACCATTTGTATGATCTGTCTAGATAATTCATATATAACAATAAATTGAATGAGACTGACCAATAAAATACAATGGTGTCACAAAAACACCTCATTTGAAAGAGAGCCAAAGAGAAGCGAAGCTACTGAGTTATGGCTTTCACATCTTAAGATTATGTTCATGTCTATCTATATTTCCGTCTATATATCTATCTATCCATCTATTTCTTTATCTTTCTATCTATTTATGTCTATCTACCGTTCTATCTATCTATATATGCCACGCTTCAAGAATATCGAGCAGCTTTTCCAATTGTTTCACCACATATACGATTAATTATATTATCTATTTATCTATCTTTCTATATATCTATATTATTCGATGCTTCTTAAATGTCGAGCACTTTTTTCAAGTGTGATACCCCATATACGACTTATTGACTATCTATCTAATCATCCATCCACCTACCTACCTACCTACCTATCTATCTCTCTGTCTATCTATCTATCTATCTATCTATCCATATATCGAACTATCTGTGTATCCACCTTTTTTGTCTATTTATCTATCTATCTATAGAACTAGACTATCTTTCTCTAACCTCCTTCCCACAATCACTACCCTACCCTGCTCTCACTACAATCTTTTTTAACGTGCCATCGATGTATCCTGGCATATGAAACTCGTCGCATAATTTTTGCCTTTTGAGTCGGTTTTTTTTTTCCCACCAAGTCATGTTGATACTTATTTTCCACCCTCTGAATATCGGGTCACCCTGACTTTTGGCATCCGAACAAGCTGAGCTTCCAAGCCCTCACTGATTGATCTATTGACGGTTTAACTCTGAGAACAAAGACAAAAGAACAAGAACAAGACAAAAAGAAAAAATCAAAACAGAAAAACAAAACAAAAACACATTAATGAATATAGCAATAAAATAATCAGTTTAGAATGAAGATTGCTTTTTGTAGAATGATTTTTTGAAGTTTTACTTCAAACTGCCTATCTTTGAAAGTAAAGAATTTGATATCATTGCCAAAATAGCTCTCCGTTTTATTCGTTCGCCCCCTCCCTTTCTCTCTCTCTCTCTCTCTCTCTCTCTCTCTCTCTCTCTCTCTCTCTCTCTCTCTCTCTCTCTCTCTCTCTCTCTCTCTCTCTCTCTCTCTCTCTCTCTCTCCCTCTTTCTCTCTCTCTCTATTTTTTTTCTTTCGCTCGTTTCGTCAATAACATGTAACAACAAATTATTATTAAAATCGAATGTTCAAAACGGAAGCATTCGCGAGTTCAGCTGAATACAGTTTAATCACGACAATCAGGAAATGGGATCGTTTTGCTTTTCATAGAAATAGCGATTTATGTTCATTTAACCGCGTACGCTCATGTTGTGCCACTAATTTTCGAAATCAATTCAGAGATGGAACATACCAATAAAAAATTGAATGTAAATGAAGATATCGACTTGTAGGTAGAGGGGTTAAAAGAGAGATCGATATATAAGATAGATAGATAGATAGATAGATAGATAGATAGATAGATAGATAGATAGATAGATAGATACATACATACATACATACATACATACATACATACATACATACATACATACATACATACATACATACATACATACATACATACATACATACATACATACATACATACATACATACATACATACATACATACATACATACATACATACATACATACATACATACATACATACATACATACATACATACATACATACATACATACATACATACATACATACATACATACATAAATACATACAGATACAAATAAAAAAATACATAGATAGCAAAACATATATTGAAAGTTTAATTATACTTACACGTCTATTTAGTTTGGAAGTTTAAAGTAAAGGATCATAGCTGGCAATATAAAGAGAAAGCATTGTTAAGAAGAGCGATCAACAGAGAGAGAGAGAGAGAGAGAGGGGGGGGGGAGGGAGGGGGAGAGAGAGGGGGGAGGGAGGGAGAGAGAGAGAGAGAGAGAGAGAGAGAGAGAGAGAGAGAGAGAGAGAGAGAGAGAGAGAGAGAGAGAGAGAGAGAGAGAGAGAGAGAGAGAGAGAGAGAGAGAGAGAGAGAGAGAGCGAATGTGTGAGGGTGATATACACAAGCACAAAGGAATAAAGACAGAAACAGATACAGAGAGACCGAGTAAGATTCAGAAACAAAGACAGAGAGAGGAATGGAGGTTGAAAGAGACAGACAGCCGGATAGAGGCAGAGATAAAAAAAAACAGACTTTTATGCACACGTTCATACGGATAGACAGACACAATATACTGAAAGAATGAAAAGTGGAAGCTGGAAAGTAGGAACAAAGAGTCATAAAACCTTTTCCGGTACATGTGTTTGATGAAAATAATAATGCATATTATGAAAGTTTAGAAAAGAAAAGAATGAAACTCAGCACCAAAACGTCAATAAAAGCACGCAGATAATTACATTCTGTGAAGAACCAAGCACACATTGGCCATTAGCAGCGCATGCCAAATTGAAAGAACGTTTAATACCCAAGACGCAGAATCTATGCAGTAAATAGTCGTAAATGGAGAGAAAAAGTAAATGGTATCCAAAGGCAGTAATTGGCAAACGGGTTCGAAAGGAAAAGGAGGGGAGAGAGAGAGAGAGAGAGAGAGAGAGAGAGAGAGAGAGAGAGAGAGAGAGAGAGAGAGAGAGAGAGAGAGAGAGAGAGTTTTAGAGTGAATGTGGGAATAGTGAGAGACCGACAGACATAACATAATGGTAGAAAGCGTCTTTGTAAAAAAATAATGCAGCGCATTAAAGTTTCATCGTTACGCTATTTTTGTTTCTACACATAATTGTCCTCTTCGCTTCCATGGTGCCCCTGAGAGATATCCACCTATCTTTCTATCTATCTGTCTATCTATCTATTTATCCATCTATCTATCTATATATTCATTTATCTATTTTATCTATCTATCAATCTGTCTATCTATCTATCTATTTATCTATCTATCTGTCTGTCTATCTATCTATCTATCTATCTATCTATCTATCTATCTATCTATCTATCTATCTATCTATCTATCTATCTGTCTGTCTTTCTATATATCTATCTATCTATCTATCTTTCTATCTATCTATCTGTCTATCTATCCGCCTATTCATCTATCTTTTTACCTATGCAATACTTGCAATTATAATAAACTTAAAAAAAAAAAAAACAACCTTCATTTTGATTCAGATTAGTAAATTAATTTCTACGGTATCAGCTCAACTGGATTTGCTCATTTCATTAACTTTCCCCTTAAATAGACCAAAAAATAGTCTACGTAAAATCATAATAATTTTAATTAAAAAACGGTAAATCGATATGACCTAAGCCAGTAGTTGGGTCTAAAAGAGCCTATTTCATTAACTAATTAAAATGCAGATAAACAATCACCCCCTTCCTGACTCTCTACTCTTTCCAGTAAGAAAGTTAACATTCCACAACCACAACTATGTTATATAGCAGTGTAACAACCATAAGATCTTAATTAGTTTTAGAGCAAGCCCGAAACTATGCAATTTATATAATTTTACTTTTTTTTTTACCCTACCTGCCAACCTCTTCATGTATTATCTTTTTCACATGAACTTTATTATTAAAAAAAACAACAACCGCAGTAAAAAAAAAAGGACAGACAAAAGGGCAATCTAGCTGGAGATTTACATTATAATACGGTTTGTTATGCGCTATAAGTAAATTAAGTTTATAAGGGGGAAAATGAATAGATTCAAAGTTTACAAGTACCTAATATAAGAACTCGAATAGTTTTTCGGGTTTACAGACAGTGTTATATTTTTTCTTTATTTAAAAGTCAACAATTCACATAAAATTGAATATTATGAATTAATTTAAAAAAAATCATTTTTCCTTCTTTATTCAACATTGCGGTTTAGCTATTTGGTTCTCTTCTGGCATAAATAAAGATCGTTTTATGTAATGGTCTTCCTACTTAATGCTCAAAGCGCTATTATATTAACAACCTGGAAATCTTTCTTCACTTGCAAAGGAGCAGCTAGCTGTTAGAAATAACAAGACTCTGACTTGTTGACAAAACCTCTCATTTTACACCTGAGTGTGATGAGGAAGTGACTATGAAGAATTTTTTACCCAACCACTCGGTATCGGTATCATAACTAGCCATACTGGGATTTGAACCCCGAATCTCCTCATGCGAAATTCGAGTGTCTGCCACTAGACTGCAACGCTTCATTTTGACAGTTCGATATTATTTCATTTATTTATTTCATTTTCTTATAATACATTATTCCAAACGTTTCAAAAGAGATACATCTAAGGAATAGGCCCACTTTACCTCTTCTTCCATTACTTCATTCACAATTACCTGGCCGACATGATAGATCAATTCATTCATGTTTTGCCAAACCGCAGTCAAAGGGTGGGGTCAGGGTTAAAAAAGAAATTGGGTCAATGGGCTCATACCTTTCCTCAAATCTGATCTTTGGTTCTCTTTCGCTATACAGTGCAAGGAAATGTTGATTTTCTAACCGTTTATTCTCTTGTTGTGTTATTCGATAATGCAACTAAAATTTACTGCGTGGGGAAAAAAACCAAACAAAAACAATTACCACAAAAGAAAAAAAAAGTCAAATCGTGTAGACACTTATCACGTTCATGTTATGCCTAACGCGTGTGAAAGGGAGGTATCTCAACCAATCAAATTAAATCAAGACCTAGGCACCACCGGCGTTCGTTGTCACAAGTTCGCAACTCGCCAGGCTAGACGCGAGAGAGAGAGAGAGAGGGAGGGCAAAAAGGTCCTAAAAATGAAAGAGAACTGGGAAGAGGGAAACCTGGCTGTGGTGGCAGTCACTTGAACCCACACAGTTCCTCGTTTTCTTCAACACACAGGCTCTCAGTCTAAAATCCTAACATCGGTTCAAGGAGGACTGAAAGTAAAATATCGAGTCGCTAGGACGCCGTCTGTTCTGCTAGGATCTAGATCTAGTTAGCTCTCGATGTGTGGATATTTCTTATTTTTTCTTTTGGATTATTTATGCTGCTTTTAAATGTAAGTTTGTAGTACGAAACTTGAGCAGTTTATTTCTGATTTTTAGATAATTTTTTTTAATCTGCCATATATTACCTATGCTTTTAATCTGGATCTAGAGATCAAGAAATAAGCCACCTGTGTCAAGACAACCGCACGGGTCGTAAGGCATGTCGCACGAATCGCCGAGTGTGCTGTTTTAACAGCTGTTAGATTGAAATAAATAGATTTGGACAACAACTTCAATGAAGTAGATCTACATGTTTCAGCATCTACATCTAGATCTAGTTCTAAGGTCAAGAATCATGCAATGGAGAGTTTTGCATGACTATGCTGTGATAATCTAGACATAAATCTAGATTCTAGATCTAATACGAGTATGGATTTTAGACTTGTTCCAGACTCTCATGAAGATAAATCTATAATCTAAAGATCTGGATCTAGTTCTACTCTAGACAAAGATCTAGATCAAGATATAGATCTAGGTCTCTGCATAATCTGGAATCAGGATTTTATCTGTCAATCTAGAATCTAGATCTAAACCATTCCAAAATCTGAATATATATATATATATAGACCTAAATCTAAGAAACTTAGAAACCAATGAAATCTAAGTGATCCTGAGGGAAAGAGTTCTTTTTAGGTACACCAAAGAGGGCTTCGTTTGATCGGGACCATAGAAAAAGATTGAGCTCGGTTTTTTCTTGAGTTACACAAAGAAGAAAAATTAATTAATTTCAGCTTTGTCTCTTATCTAACTTATTCCCCTTCTCCGGGCTTTCTTCTATGTAAAAAACCGTCCATACCTAAAAGGAACTTTTTCCATCCTGAGATCCATGTGAATCAAGATCTGAACTAAGACTAACGGAGAAACAAAAAACATGCGAACTGGCGGCTGCAGTAGGAGTAGAAACAATATTATACTTGTGGTGCAAGTAGTAGTAGTAGTAGTAGTAGCAGCAGCAGTACTACTACTACTACTACTACTACTACTACTACTACTACTACTAGTAGTAGTTGTAGCAGTAATAGTAGTAAAAGTAGCTGCAGCAATGCAGTACATGTAATGGTGGTAGCAGCTGATGCAGCAGTCACAGTAGAAGCAGTATCAGTAGCATCAGCAGTTGTAGTAGCAGTAGCAGTCGAAAAAGTAGTAGTAGTAGTAGTAGTAGTAGTAGTAGTAGTAGTAGTAGTAGTAGTAGTAGTGGTAGTAATAGTAGTAGTAGCAGTAAGAGCAACAGTAGCACATCCGGTATATAAAACTAGAATTTTTCTTAGTTTTCAGCCGTAGTCAGAAACAAATGCACGTTTTGTTTGATCACTCAAATATTTATATCTCTGTGCTGTTATTGAAGGCATTAATTGAGTATCATTAGTGTTTTTTGACCACAAAATATAAAAGACTAATAGTAATACCTTTAATATCAGCGTTGTCTTTAAGGCGTGGGCATCATCGAGGAACTGCAAGAGAAAGACGGGAAAATAGATGGAGAGCTAGGCTTCTACAATACGAGTTATAGATATTGGGGTTTTAATTCAGTTACAATTTGAGTGCATCAGAATCGTAAAATCTTTTTTTGTTTTTTTTTTTGCCTGACGTATAATCATATTCTAATGATTTCATTAAAAAAAATTCACCCTTATTCTTACATTTAATATAACTTAGTGACGTCATGCTTTTCTGAATTTCAAAATTTCTATATTTTAAGTGATGTGAAATTATATTAAATTTGAGCCTTTTTTATTCGGAACTAATACTCCTGTTTTCAACCATACATATAGTCTAGTTATAAAAGCGTCATCAAGGTGAAATATTTAAGACCTTCCAAACTGAATACTGAGTAGGACACGGTCATTGATAACGTCTCGTTTCGCATTTGCATAATGTACCCGCTAGCTAATTCACAAAGAGTCAAATAACTTTTGTGATATATAAAACATGCGCGCGCGATATTCAATATATAAGGCTGAGTACGTCTGGCGCCAGTGAAGGTCTGTTGCCTAATCGTTTTAAGCCTGTAGATTGGTCTTAAAAAGGTATAATGTCTGAGGCGATGAAAGAACTTAACGATCTATTTAGTTTCATACATTTCTATGATCTTTACTAGCGTTAAAAGCAATGTACAGATTAGGTAGCAGTGTGCAACAGTAGAAAGATAACAAACGCTAGATCCAGGGCCCCCAGCGTCGCGACTGATAGAGAGAAGCAAGGTCTTTATCACCAAGTTAAGTGTTTCTATTTGATCCAATTTGGGCAACTCTCGCTCTTTCTCTCTTGATAACGCCAGCAATAAGTGATGGGATCTTCATGAGAGTATTCAACCCGCAGCTTTTTCACCTATCAGCGTTGTTTATAGTTTATAAGTCCGGGCTATCTGTCTTTGCGTTGATATGTAAGCTGCTGAGCTCAAGTTTATATTAGAGCTGTTAAATCTTTCAAGCGCAGGGGGGAAAAGCTGAAGATGTCGAGCGTTTAATTATAGTGGGTAAAGAAGATTTAAAAAAAAATAATCGTGCTTCCTTGCTTCCCAGTGTACGCCCACGGTATATCTTTTTTTCGTCTCTTCTTATTTCGAGAGGGTGAAGATAACAAAGGTATTTTATCTAGTCAGTTTGTATAGCGCGCTTTTCGGGGCTCTCAGGATAAATTCCTTCGTTTGTTTTCAAGTGGTCATTTTATCAAGACAAATCTAGGCCCCAATAACGCCTCCATCCCATTCATAAAAAGAAACGTTGTGCCAAGTTATGGAGTAAGAATGGTTGTTGCTTCCAACGCGTCTTATTAAACAGAATCATATAGTTATCACATCCATTGGTACAGCTATACATCTGTCGTTTTTGCGAGGGACATACTAGACCTTCATTTATAATTCCGTGTACCTGCAATGAGATGTCAGTAGTGAATGAATGTAACATGTACCCTGTCTGTGTTCAGTGGCTCACTAGCTATCAAGTTAGTAAAGAGGAGCAGCTAAAGTTTAATGTATGCTTTTAAAAAGAAATTGTGTTTTATTTGTTAAACTCATACGCAACAAACGTATTTTTTTACATTGTATATCTTTATTTCTTAAACTCAGAAAGCTGAATCGATACTAAAATTGAAGAGGACTTAAATTGAACTGAAAGAAAAACTAAGGAAAAAACAACAACAACAAAAAAAAAAGAACAAAAAACAAAAACAAAACAACCCCGAAACAAATGCCTTTTTTTTAAATTGGTTGTAGTTCATACTCCCAAATCCTTTGTAAGACTCTTTTTATCCATGCATGCATTTTTTTCCGTCGAGGCTTTAAATTAATGATCACTATAGAATTAACATTTAATATATTCATTTCATACGCTTTCCTTGAAAAAAAAAGTTCAAATCATAAACTACATGGGGCTTTCTATTATTTACAATATACTACAATGACTTTTCCTCCACGAAGCATGTCTCTTCTTGCTCTCTGCTGTACATTCTTGTTGTAATTTAGGGGACTAAAAACCACCAACCCACCATGCCTGACGCGATGTCACTGTCTTGTTTTTGTCTCGGGTCTCGCTAAAACACAGAGGAGGGACACGCCCTGACACGAAGGTTGAGGACGCTTGTCATGCCGTGATTCTACACGGGACGGTCATTGTCATGTCCATGTCACGTAGGCTAGCAGCTGTAGCCTACCCAGGAATCCGCTCTGGCGTGGCTAGCTAGCTCTGTATTGTACAGCCTCCTTCCTCTTCCCTGCTCGCCCCTGAATGAAATAAATTATCGAAGTTTTTCCGTGTTAGAGTGACAGTGTACTTCAAAAAAAAAAAAAAAAAAATTTGAAGGTCGTTCTGAGTAACTTTCTAAACTCCCTTTTTTTTTGTTTGTCGTTACAGTAAATAAGGAACTGGAAAACAGGAAATGAATTTACTTCAAATTGTATCTTAAAGTTAAAGTTCAAGGATAAGTATAAACATTGATTTACTTCCTTTGACACCTCATACATGAACGTGACTGTATTCGCAGATCATGAAGTATCTGTGAGTCTTTCGTTTAAGGCAGATCTGTATAATTCGGATTCACGCTCCTGGTGAATAACAAAGGGAAAGGGTGGGGGAGAGGGTAGAGTTAAATATTAGGAGTCCTACCGGATGTAATTTTTGTGTAAACTAGTAGGAAACTCGCATTAAGGAGACTTTTTTTAAATTGATTATGGTATGCAGCAATGCCAACACGTTGACACTGTTATAATTATAACGTCAATATATTGACACATTTTTTTCACCACCGATTGGTCAGGTGTGTTGAGGCTGACCTGAAGCAGTGCCAAACCAGCTGATCTGATCTGATCTTCTGTGTTGGGCGGTAAGAAGATCACCGTATCAGTTATAGGATACCTTGCACTCCACGCATTGCCCTTTTACTGTGTCGAAACTGGTTTATTGAAGAGCATCAAAAGTGAACAGCGCAGTCGATAGACTAGCGACGTGAACTGACACTAAAGATGTTCCACGATCGAACCCTAGCGTGGACACGGATCTCAACCAACCATCCCATTCTGCTTTTGGCAAGGCAAGATATACGACTAGGAAAAGTTTAGGGGATAACAACTGTTTTAATAACTTCCGAAGCCAACGGTGAAATGATGCCGATTAAGAGAGTTTCTTTTTTTTTTTTTTTTTAACTTTTTTAATGAATACATCTTGATCGGCGTCAGGTAATGAAATCCTACATGCAATGGATAAATTTACCAGTGTCAAGGATGGGCGAGTGATTACTTATTACTTTATGTAGGTCAAATGCGCTTCTCGTGAATCAATTACTTTCAGTTTCACTGAGCTTTTTGTCACACTTTGTGTCGACGTAATGGCGACTGGACAATGTCTAGACCAAGGTCGAAATTATACACGTTTCAAAATTACAACGTCTACGCGTTGCCAGTTACCATTCGTTACCTCAGGCCATTTTATCACCAGCGGGCAATGAGGGTGTAATGAGGGAATCTGTTTCGTGATGTCAAATGTGAGAAATAGGCCTGCCGCTCTGTAATCCATTGTAATGGTAGGACGCCCTAGGAAGCGCAGGTGTTTCCACCAAGGCCTCTGCTCTGTTCACCTATATGTCCCTTTACATCCAGGCCCGTCGTAAATTAATTTTATCCGTTTGAGGCGGACATTTGGTCCCAAGGAAGGTAGAAGGAAGGTGAAAGAGGAGAAAAAGCCCATTCGATGATTTCAAACATTAAAATTCTTATGAAAGCTAATTAGCCAGGTCACTGAAATGTTTAAAGTATGTTATTGAACCTGGAGTTTCGTTACTACATACACTGAAGGTGGCAATGGTGTAGTTTAAAGGTGAAATCTTCATGATGGTTTTAAAAGCAAACAAACAACCGTTTCACCCTTATAGTATAATGACAAAGATATTGAGTCACTTCCATACGATTCGCGGTCATGGATTTTGTAAATGTATCCCATGTTATTACTCTTCCCAAATTACACTATGGTGATAACAATCGATGGCACCAGATCAATAAAATTGTTTCTTTCGACCAACATTTCAACTTAAAATCCTTGTATCGTGAGGTTACATAATTCGCCCGTGCTGGTGGCGAAGCGACAATCTATGCATCCTGAAGTATTTTGATTTCACAATGTTTCTCAAGGAATCTTGCAAAGATGGAAACGGTCATTGGTTTTTCAGAAAAGGACCATTTATGAAACTCCCGCAATTTCCAATGTATACAAAAGTATGCCTCGATAGAATAAGCAATACAGCATTGTACCGTGTGTCTACGTTTCTTGTCCCTGAAAGGAGTTGTAACACGATGTCCCGTGTCGTAATTGGCGAGGCATTGGAAGCTGTTAACTGTCGCGACTTTGTCCAGAAAGGGAACTTTTTTAAATTCACCTAATTTCTCGAGTCTGTTGCTGGGCTTTAGATGGGCGACATCATACCTACTGTGTGATGAAGCCTTTCGTAAAGCTCAGCAAGACATTGTTTGGATGTCACCCCGTTGAAAGAAATTATGCCAGACTGTGCCTTTATTATAAGCACTAGACATAATTTGACCTAGTTACCTTAGAGTAGCATGTCCAAAGTGAAGGGAAGAATGCAGCGTTGAGAGAGAGAGAGAGAGAGAGAGAGAGAGAGAGAGAGAGAGAGAGAGAGAGAGAGAGAGAGAGAGAGAGAGAGAGAGAGAGAGAGAGAGAGTAGTTTCTAAGTGAGATTAACAACAGAGCCTTTTGACACACATTCTTTATATTTCCCTATTGCCGCCATTGAATCATCATTGCCTTTCACCGGTGGCTTTGGCGTTAAAGCGCCCACCTTGATCTTCACTGAGACCTTCAGGGTATCGACTTCCGCGCCGTCGATAATGTGCCCAGCGGGGGCCTAAGCTTATTATTAGCTATATTCAACTATGAACGAACATACATCTTGTTTTGAAAACAACTTTAGGACAACTTAATTTCTTTCAAATGTCATTTCTGCACTCCGAATATTCTAGTCCCTCGTAAAAATCAACTGAGAGACAATCCAGATCTAAAATTGCAGACGGCCTACCAGTACTCAGACCAGAGACACCTATATGGAGCTGCAAGATTCTAGGATTTAACAATCAACTTAAAAGAAAAAAAAATAGGCCCGGTGTTCCGGCAAATGAGTTTTTTTTCTTCGAAGCTCATATAATTATATATGCGGTGAGATTCTGTTTTTTACGTCGATTAATTATTGTCATTGATACTCATTGAAAGTGTTTATAATTGTCGAAACCGAACCCTAAACGTTGTTTGTCTGTCTGTCTGACTCTCTCTGTTTTTGTTTCTACCCAAATCACATTACAGTTTTACCATTAGCTACATAGACTCACAATGCATTGCCAGAACCCGCTTCTGCTATATCCCTTCCAATTTGCAAAGCACAGCAGCTTATCACGTTTTGTATTTTCTTTTAATCCTCCTTCATGTATATAATGTAAAACCGGCCCCACTTCGACTCTTGTGAATCACACATTCGAAATAAATCTTCAAAGGCCTAAACGTGGCTATACTGTTACATGTAAAGGACACACAGAGTCGGCACAAGATCTGCGCACTATAGCGCATTATTATTTTTTCGTCTTGCACGCTGTTTAGTCCATGCAGTTGCACTCGGCCAAACGATACCTGCCCATTACAAGTCATGTAGGGCAAGGACGGGGAGATTTCAAGATTTGTCCCGGGCGAAAGGAAGTCCCTGGGCGAACGAGGCAATACACCAACCTTTGAGGGCCCCCAAGTTTAAGGGGGTCAGCGGAGGTACAGCGACAGTGATCTTCGCCTGCCGATCCGACCGTGGGGTTTCGCTCCCCTCTGTGACTCTCTTTTTTGTTTTTGTTGTTGTTTGTTTGGCTGTGGGCTCTCTTGAGTACCCTCGTTCATGAATATTTGTCCACAAATATATGTTTTTCCCCTTGCGCTCTGTCTGTCCATCTCTCTCTCTCTCTCTCTCTCTCTCTCTCTCTCTCTCTCTCTCTCTCTCTCTCTCTCTCTCCCTCTCTATCTTTCTGAATGTCTGTCTATCTATCTGTCTCCCTGTGTTAACTTGTCGACCATGTGACCATCTTTTCCACCATTTCACAGTCCTTTGCCTCATCTCACCCTCCCCTTCACGATACGTATAGTTAAGTTGTCTTGTCCCCCCCCCCCCTTTTTTTTTTTTTCCAAAACCTGTTACTTGTCGAGGTCAGCCTGACTGTACAGTATTGGCCCAGCACAGACACGACCTCTGGATAACACTACATACAGGACAACTACTCCTACAAACCAGCCACGGTCCTCGGTCGGTCAATAGACTGTACCAACAAACACACTCAGACCCCCCTCCCCATAAAGACCAGGATGATGCACTTGTGTGTTTTACCCCTGACTTCACAACGCTGGTGACCTTACGTCAGCCCCAGTTTTAGGTGAAATTCAGAATTGATCCATGGTCCTGGAGCTTCTCTAGTTAGACATAGCCAACAATCTATAGCACTGCATTATCTTCATGGCCAGAGGAAAAAAGAAAAACCAAAACAGAGAGGTTTATTGAATAATCGTAATAGTTATGTACAGTATGTATATTCTTCGTTATAATCTTTATTTGAAATTTTGGAACTGCTCCGTTCACTCTATTATTTGGGCTTTCCTTTGATTGTGGCCGTAAATAACCGAACATGAAATGCCCTAGCTGAGTCTCGACTATTTGTCATTATGACGGCGTTAAAAATAATAATAAAAATTTAAAAACCTTGGACTCACCTCGCCGCAGCAAAACACTTACAGCCATGATGATAAAGGCGTAATTTCTGCCTCGTATGGAGACAAAACTGACTTTAGCTGCTTAACTGAAAGTAAAATTTAACACCGATATCTACTTGCAGAAAAAGGCGAAGGAGTGCAAAAACGACTATCAAGACTCAAAACCTTCTTGGCCCATAGTAACTTTACTTGTCTTATATCTATTCCTACCCATAATTGTAACAGTTGACTATCATATTTTAAAGCAACTAAAAAAAAATCGTGGTTTGAGAGCCATTCTAAATTAGGATTAGTTTTGTACAGCTGACTATCATCTAGCAAACCTCGTACCCTTTTGCTAAAAAAATATTTCAGAGTAATTTTATACGCAGACGGTTGCGGATAAATAAATAATCTTTTTTTTTTTAGTCCGTAGACTAATGCGATTGGTCTCGCGGATCAGATGTCTCGTGCGCTATACTAGCAGCACCAGTAAACAAGAGAATCAGCTCTTATCTTATCGCCACAGTACTTCTTTTTTGTTACCATCACGTGTGGCTGATATGTAAGCTGCGTGCTCTGTGTTGGCTACCAAAGATCATGCTCTCACGAATACGAGTTTCTCTTTCTCCGCAGTCACAGCTGCCTTGAAAATATTCAAGAAGTGTCTTTACTTAGACGATTGGTTTTATCGCTGGAATGGTCTTTTTAAAAGCTTTTCATCTGAACAATATTGTAAACGACATTATCTCTTCAGCGCCACAACTAGATCTTAAAAGTATTAGGTTTAGTAGGACGGCGAGAAGAGCAGAGATTAAAAATAACATATTAATATGACGGTTCAAGCTCCCCTTTCCATCTTTACATTGTATTTTTATTGCTGTTTTAACCCCAGAGCTGATGGATGTTCTCAATGTATTTATTATGACTCTCTATATATAGAAGATTTTATACACGTCTTTGGGATGTAATGCAGGCAAAGCTGAACGAAAAATGTATTTTTTTGTGTATGATTTCTTTGTCTCTGTATTATCCTTCGTTCTCTTGGATGATCATTTTTATTGGTAACCAAATTTTTGCATCTGGTTCCAAGGAGCCTTTGTTTCAGTTTTGACCAATTGCCGCTACTACCTTTTTTTTTTCTTTCTATCATATACCTTTAAAACGCCAAAAGCAACCTGATTATTGCATCCCTACATAAGAAAGGTCTGGTTGAACTGGCGCCCTTTGTTTCCTAGGAAAGATACAGACCCAGATTTCAATAAAACGGTGTTTTAAACCAAAAACGTTGAAACCAGAATGAGTGTTTGTTCCCTCTTCAAATTATCCTAATTTAACCAAAATGTGATTAAACTTCACAGATAATTTAGGTCTATAAAATTTCGGTTTGACAGTGTTTAATTGCTTTGAACTTGCGATCCCTGGTGTTTGCTCTACAGTCTACGGTGCCCCCATATTATCGCGGTGCCTTTCACGAAAGTCAGACATGAGGCACATAGTTTAGCTCCGTCTCGTGGGATTAAGTTCATCAAATTATCACTATGAAAAGAATTAAAAAAAAATATGTTGTCTTTGAACAAGTGTCATTTGAATCAAAAGGCTTCATGCTTTGCTGCACACACTTTTTTTTGCATTGTTATAGGAGTCAACCTTCTTTTCAAACTCCGTCTTCTAAATCTGTTGGAATTAAATCGAGACTGGTTTACCAGGGCATAAATAGAGGCATTATCTAACAACATAATGCAAGCATTTTCCTACATACAAAGCTTCATAATTCGCAACAAATGATGAACTAAATCTACTAGACATCCACTATTTTTTTTATACCCACCCCTTCCCATGGTGCTGATGATACACTCACTAAATTCCACAACTAAATTGTCATGGTATTTATTTTGTTTCTTTTTTTTTGTCTGTCTGGCCTTCAAGTGTTTACGCTTCTTTATGCAAGACGAAAATTTAAGTGCGTAACAAAAAAATGAAAAATTAGACCTATGGACACAACAGGTTTCGCTCGATCCACACCGAAAGAAAAATAGTATAGTAATAATAAAAGTGCCAGGCCTCTACTGTGGTGATTACAAGGATCTCCCATGGATCCCAAGTTTGAAACGCCAGTGAATCGTAATCATTGCCGTCTTCCTTTTGAAATTTGTTTTCACATGATTGTCTAGCTAGCCATCCACTTTTCAAAGATCCCAAGTCGGTTGCTTTTTAAAATAAAAAATAATATTGCTTAGCCCCGCGAAATACACGCCCTGTTTACTTTTGTCATTTTCAATCCAAACAAAGGCGACGAATTTTTTTTCTTTTTTTTTTCCCTTCAAAAGCAATAAAATCGTTTATTGTGTATGATGCAAACCAGCACAGCCTCGTTTTAGGACAATCTTCTAAAAAAAACTCACAAGAAACAAAAAAAAAAATAAAAAAAGAAAGACTCACACATAACAAAACCACGAAAAAACACACACACACACGCAGACACTACAGGAATATGCAACTTGCATGGTCAGAAGGGATGCCAACCTAATTTTTCAGGCAATCCTTAATCTCGTAGAAAGAAAAAAAATAGGGCCGTTGATTGATACTCTGTAAACCAAGTCTACGATAAACAGCATTATTATGGCTTAAACTAAAGAAAGAAGAAGAAAGAGAAGGAAAGAAGGAAAGAAAAGAGAACGACAGAAAACTAATGTTGCACAGAACTGGACCAAGCATGAGCCGGTCTGAAAGTTGGTGCTGGCTGCCACCCACCTCATGTCACTTGCCTGTGCTGCTGTGTCCTATGCGTGCAGAATGATCTGCTGGACAAATACGGTATGCCTTAGGGAGAGAGGCTTTGTTTGGGTCAATGCTAGCCGACCCCGTCTGCTGACCTCAGCGGCCGCCTTTACCGTGTACATAACTGTTTTAAAACACCACTTGCACAGGCGTGTTGCACTGTGTCGCCACAGCTACCACGCTCGCTGAAATAAAGAATTGTGCGGGCTAAAATTAAAGTGAACTTAAAGTTTGTTTTTTATACAGGCCTGAGTAATCTGTCATTTTAAATCCAAGCTGTGACATACTTGACCGATAAGAATAAAAAAAAATTATTTTTGGTCTTGGAAAGCCTTAACATTCCAATTTTTTTTAAACAGTCCTCATTTAAAACTGTAAAGGCACTAAAGCACTAATTATGCAAAGTTTGATCTGTCATAATCTCGATTTTTATGTGTATCTTAACTAAATCTTTGTAGCTTTTATTGGTGGCATAAAGTTTTATTTTATATAATTAGTTAACTCGACACCCCTCCATTATCATGATCCCCATGCTACTTCTTGTGATAATGAATTAGCCAAGATATTGCTCTCCCATGTAAGAACTCGAACTAGTGATCGCTTGTTACACACCAGCAGTACCTGTAGGTCTCAATTCTTCAAGGCTTCATATGATTTGTTTCCATCTTCTCTTCATGCTGTGCACGAGTGGGCCCGAAAATTTAATTTAAAGATTGCATGTCTACCTTACATACTTTATGACCTCAGGGCTCCACACTGTGTAAGAGTGGTGGACTGTGTAGGCTAAGCCCGATTATCAATGGCAATAGAGGCGTTTAGGGCATTGGATACAAAAGATACTGTCCTCTCAGCATAATGTTCTTCCACAGACTCCTAGATATGATAATATATAATATTTCATGATTCGCATAGGTGATGTTAAAATTCCAAGCTGCACTAAATTTGGGAAGTACCAAGAGAAGAAATACAACGAGGGCTTGATTAACGACGAGAATGTGGCGAGTTTTATATCTATTTTAGATCTATAACTCGATCATTGAAGAAACTGCTAAGAACCGAACAAAATAATGATGAATGTTGAGCGCGAAGATGGTGTTCGATTTTTCCAACTGATCCACAGTAACCGGCCATGTTAGTCTTTTGGCGCCGGACCCCCTTCCATCGAGATATAAACTCGCGTGTCTGCGGTGTTTGGTCGGGCATTCTCAGGATTTCAAGCCTTTTTCCACGAATCTCATTTCGCTAGTGCTTTGTTGGGCAGCAAAGCAATAATTGTGATCAATAGGACCAGGATCAATCTTACCCTCTACTATGGCAAGCATTGTTACTGAAGACAAGGAGAGCACGTTCGAGGAGTAGTACCATCAACCTTGTAGTACACCGTCTATCCCCCGTTTCCAATACAGGCTTTTGAAACTTGTGCGCCTTTAAAACAAGATGATATGAAGACGGTTTAGGCGATAATTCATAAATTCGAGGGAAGTTTATATATTTTGGAAATTGGAAGTGCGGTAGAATCTAGTGCTGCGGCAAGAATGTGATATTTTGATGAATGTTTGTCACACCTCCAGAAGACCTTTTTTGAAAACATTTTGACTGTCTCCCAACACTATTTTGAGCTTATCGTGCGTGCTATTCATGTTTTCTTGGGGCTGATATATTATAATGATTTAGACCCCATTCTTGCAGTCGATGTGATGAAATGACCCTTTAGCTATTCTGAAGGTCTGCAACGGGATTTATGTATTTAAATGTTAAAAGCTGGTATTTTTTTTTCTCTTTTGAAAGAATCTAGGATATAATAAGATAAAGCTGGAGTATAATGAAATACGAACCCCATCAGTTTTGTCAAGATGAAAATGATGTCCCACAAAGGGACTTCCATGCTCTTACACGGCATGCTAGTTCCTGGTAAAGTAGTTCTCTGAAGAGCTCTGAGTCCTGCAAGGACACCAAACTCTAGTGGTTCGAATTATACTTATACCACAGTAGCTTTTCGTCTCATAATTTTCTCGAAGTAACCTATTCTAAGAGCATCAAAGTTATGTCGAGTTAAAAGTAGAAGTTTAAAACAGAGAAGATTATGAACTAAGTTGCTTGTTATATTTATGAGTTTGTTTGATCTCGTCAATGGCTCTGGGCTGTTTACGTTGCTTTCCCACCACCCTCGCCTCCTCTTCTCATTCCCAATAGATCTCGCCATGGCGTTTTTATCTGCAGTTTCCTTGTGCCTTCCTTTTTTTCTCTTTCTTCTTTATCTTTATGCCACCGTAGTGTGGACTATAGAGCTGACCCGCAGTTGTTTTTGTGTGGGCAAGGACAAAACGCCTTTGATGGGGGTCAATAACACTACGGATCTTCGGAGTTTGCCCGAAGCTCTGGTGCGAGCTTGTCTCTACCTCAATTCCCCAACACGACGCTCCACCGCGCAATGATTCCACACTCCTCAACTTTCCAAACTTAACCCCATTTTCTGTCTCTCATCGACACGGACGATAACACTGAATCCAGGGTGACCCTCACTTACCGGCCCTGGTTTGGCCTCTTCTAATAACTTAACTTTGAAGCTGGATGTGGATGCGATTATTTATTTTACCTTAAACGATTAAAATCATGTGATGGCAAAGTCACACTGCTCTTTGAAAATGAAGTTCCAGTAATGAATAAATACAATGCAAGTCTGCGAATTGATTAGAAGCACTTAACCATGTCTTTTTGTAGGTGATTACGGAGTTGGCGGATGAATAACACGGCGTTGCACTTTACCATTGATGGTTTCTTAGAGATGGAAGGAGTAGAGTATGTGCAGGTGTGTGTTTGTGAGGAGAAGGGGGTGGAAGAGTTGCACCAACGTGTATGGGCTTTGATGCTCTGAACGAAAATAAGCGGCAGGATTAAGACTTTGTCCTTGCGTGTCGCAGAAATATAATAAGACTTCGTTCAAAAAAAAAAAAGAACAAAAATTATTCGGATTTGTGTGTTTGAATGGCAGAAAGAAAGAGACTTGTTTTCTCTAACTCATTCCGGAATCGAAAGCGCATTTTCTTTTTTATTCTTTTTTTTTTTTCACGTTTGATATTGATCCGAGTGTAAAATGACTTATAAACAGTTTGCAGATAACCTTAAAGCAATTATTTTACACAATTCCGCCACCGTATTTTCAAATAACTTAACATATTTCATTCATTAAATCATTTATTTGATTGAGAAAGTCTCAATCATAATCCAGCCTCAGTCTTTCCTTTCTTTCTCCTTTAATTACTTACTTTCCTCTTTTTCTTTTGTTTCTTTTCTTCTTCATCATCCTCATATTTTTCTATATTCATTCCTCCCTTTCCCTCCTTCCCCGTCTATCTCTATGTCTCTTCCTCTCTCCCTCCTCCTTCCTCCTCCTCCTCTCTCTCTCTCATCCTTCCTTTCCACCCCTCCTCGTCATGTTTTTAATTTCTTTATTTCAACCTGTCTGTCATTCAGGAATAGCCTCCATAAACCCTGAAGAGACCTGCTCTATTAGTTTTCTCTTGCTCTGCCTAGGATACTCCTGAGAACTTAGGGGACCCGAAATCACCTGAGAGAGGACCTGCTCTATATTCACTTTGTTTACGAATAGCAAACACGAGACCTCTGCTCCATATTGCGACCAGGTCCTGTCTGAGAGTTCGAAATCTCATTTTGAGGGACAACCGCATTTCCATTGAGAGCCCTCTCCCCCTCCCCATTCACTGCTTGATCACAGACAGGATTTTAATCAGCAACTTTCAAGGAAATGCCACTTACAGCTTAATCCAACAGTCACGACTTAATTTTTCCAGGTCTTTTTTTCTTTCTTACATTGTCAACGTCAGCATCTAACACGAAGCGCAGTGATTATAAGGTATTACTCATATTCATCCTTTCCCATTTGACGAGATAGTTTTTGAAGAAAAATTTTCCCCTTAACAAAGACATGTATGTGCAATCATCTGAATAATCTGCATTTTTTTTCCGTACGAGTAAGAAAGAATGAAAGAAGCTCAACGTGTCTTTTATAGGGTCATTTCACGCAATAATCCCGATACGTCTTGCAGTCGAGTTAAATTTTCAAGCTGGCAAGAAAATAGAACGCGGTTAAATCTCGTGTTCGTTTCGCGATATGAGTAACGTAACCACCTGTCACTAGGGCTGCAGATAAATACATCGTTAGCTAGTATATAATATGTCCGACGTTGATACTTTTGTTTACTGATTGGGAGCTTTCATGTAAAGGGGGGAAAGAGCGCGGGGAGAGAAAAAGAGAGAGAGAGAGAGAGAGAGAGAGAGAGAGAGAGAGAGAGAGAGAGAGAGAGAGAGAGAGAGAGAGAGAGAGAGAAGAGAGAGAGAGAGAGAGAGAGAGAAGAGAGAAGAGAGGAGAGAGAGAGAGAGAGAGAGAGAGAGAAGAGAGAGAGAGAGAGAGAGAGAGAAGAGAGAGAGAGAGAGAGAGAGAGAGAGAGAGAGAGAGAGAGAGAGAGAGAGAGAGAGAGAGAGAGAGAGAGAGAGAGAGAGAGAGAGAGAGAGAGTCGTCACTCAAATTTATTCTGTGTGAAGTATAGACAAGATCTCTGCTCCTGTTATTTGAAACTGCTACTATTGGTAGTATCATACAGTCAAAAGTCATTTATGACCATGATTGAATTTTAATAGAATTGGACTATTTTACTATTCATTGAAGTTTGGATTTTCTTGAAAAGAGGAGGAGGAGGAGGACGGCGACGACGAAAAAGATGAAGAAGGAAAAAGAAGAAGAAGAAGAAGAAGAAGAAGAAGAAGAAGAAGAAGAAGAAGAAGAAGAAGAAGAAGAAGAAGAAGAAGAAGAAGAAGAAGAAGAAGAAGAAGAAGAAGATGAAGAGGAAGAGGAAGAAGAAGAAGAAGAAGAAGAAGAAGAAGAAGAAGAAGAAGAAGAAGAAGAAGAAGAAGAAGAAGAAGAAGAAGAAGAAGAGGAGGAGGAGGAGGAGGAGGAGGAGGAGGAGGAGGAGGAGGAGGAGGAGGAGGAGGAGGAGGAGGAGGAGGAGGAGGAGGATGATGAGGAGGAGGAGAAGGAGGAGGAGGAGGAAGAAGAAGAAGAAGAAGAAGAAGAAGAAGAAGAAGAAGAAGAAGAAGAAGAAGAAGAAGAAGAAGAAGAAGAAGAAGAAGAAGAAGAAAGAAGTAGTAGGAGCAGCAGGAAGAGTCGAAAGAGATAGAAGAAGAGTAGGAGGAGAAGCAGAAGGAGAGAGAACCCCTGGGAAAGTTGAAAACTCTCGCACAGACCTATCTTGTTCAAAGATCTTGCAATACGATACCTCGCAATAGCTGGAGAGCAATGAGATGCGGCTTTGCATAATGAGACGGTGAGAAAGTCAGTGATGACTTTACCTACCGCTTTATACACCTTGTCTAACAGTGTTGAACTGACTCGATGAAAAAAATGCGGTAGATATATGGTAATCAAAGGGATCTTCCATGAGTAATGTGTAATTTCTTCCCTCCCTTTAAATATGACGTAGCTCGATTCAATGATCGAATTTCACCCGTTTCGAGCAGGTGCACCGTGTTTTTGCACGTCATTATTTTTCTCGTTATTACCGCAATCCGGCAACCGTTTCACCATGAACACCTTTCGCCGAGCGCGGTGAGCGAAATGCTATATATAGCACGCTAAGCCAGGGTGTAACAAACCAATATGTCTGATGTAATATAGATCTAGAGGCGCTTGTGTTTATTATGCTGCAGCGCAAGTCGGATTTTTCTGTCATTGCTGCATCGCGATTCCATCTTGGTTGCGACCTGTGGAAACATGGGTCTGTCAGTTTTTGTACTCTATTCCTCACTTTCGTCTGATCATTTTGTCTCAGTGCTTGTTTGCTGATAATCAGTTGTTGAAAGAATTCAACAAGGCAGGGATATCACGTTGTGCCATGCATGATTATTGCACAAGGCATGGCTATAGAGGGAAAAAAAAAAGTCAGCTCTTTAAAAAGTAGCTTAAAGAAATGGTGTTTGACGCCATGTTTGATTATATGGATGTAAGCTGCATGGCTTTGGTGGAAAAAAAGTAGTGATATTTTATGTGCTCGAAATAAAATCATTAAGTGTGATGCTGTATGTTGTAAATTTTATATTTTAAAGCTTCTCAGACGTAACTTTTCCTCGCATGTCTTTCTCGCGCCTTCCTTTCGAATGATCGCGTATGGCATTCTTTCAAGTTTTTTTTTTCCTAGTAACCTAGGGTTTGACTTAACATCAAGAGTATGATTTAATATCGCGTTGATATGGCATTTCTAATACTGTCTTACATTATAACATCTCCTTAGTCTATCAAACTAAAGGCTTGGTTTCATTTTCGTTGGTAACCGATGACTGTCGGGTTTGTTTTCCCAAGTTTAACGTCGCATAAGTACTCCGAAGAGTACTGTCGGGTCGGACGCACTTTGCCGAATTTTACAACTGCCAGCCAACTACTCCCGGACGCCTATGGTCCGCTTGAAATGAAAACAAATAGTGTCCAGCGTTTACCACTGCGCTTCTCGGGGCTCGGGTGTTTGTGTTGGCTCTGAGAGATGAGGAGCGCTCTGCTGAGAGGTGTTCTTTAGCTGGTCGAGTTTCGCCGTGGACAAAGCCTGATACTCCTAACATCAACAAGGGACGCTCCGTGTCAGCACAGTCCAGACGTCGTAGATGGCTAAAGTAGCTACATCGCTCATCTACAAGGGTGCGGATATAATTATATGAATGACGCGTGGGCGGTGTGAAGGCAGCACAGGAATTAACTAACGCGTTTGTATCGATGACCTTTTTTATATTCTTCGTTTTCACAAGGTCTTCAATCTGTTAATGCTCCTTTTTAACCGCTGCAATGCCTTGATAAATTCAGCCACCAAAGTCCTGCCATTCATCTCTTAGGTGAACAAAGATTAAGTAGCCACATTATGCATAGATCTACAACATATGATTCGGTACTGGGCGATACAGAGATGAACGAGCAATTGTACCAATGTCTTTTTTTTTTTTTCTTTCACTCAGTTATGTACTGTTTGTTGTATCTTGCCCTGACAAATTCACGTGACATGTTTAGTCTCGAAATAGTGACATTTTTTTTCAGTTTGATGCATTATTCTTGTAGGAACGATCAACTAATTTGTATTCAGATGTTTATGTAAACGTCAAGTAGTGTTGGGCAGTAAAAATCATGTCAAACTTGAATAAGCTTCAGTTTTCAATAGTGCATGTCCATCCATCTTGATTTTGATCGTCCAAATCGTTTTGATATTCGTGTCGATCAGTTTGTTTGAGTTACAAAGTGATAAGTCGGTTTTGGTTCGATTTTGACCACAATCAACATGAGAAATAGTTTAAAAAGTGTTTTTTCCCCCTCACTTCCACTTTTTCCCCATAGACCACACTACGAGTAAAAATAGCATTAGCATTCTTTTTCCAATAAAAAAGTACGTCGCGCGATCCTTACACTTAATCATGGTTGATTATCAGGAATCATAAGAAAAAGACAGTCTTTCATCATGTCATGCGCCTACTTATGTACGAAGATTGTCAAATAATTCGTATCTTCACGCGTAACTAACTTATCTCTGTCCGTCTCTCCACAGAAGTTGCCCTAGGATGAGGGTGAAGGGAGCCCCACCCTTCCTGCCGTGGGTGGTGGCTATCTGGATAGCGTGGACAGTAGCAGCGGCAGCGGTACAAGACGTGGCCCCAGCCGAGCCTGCCTTTATTTTCACACAGGCTACATACAATGGATCCATCTTGGAAAATACATTCGGCAAAAAATACATTCACACAAACCACCGCATGGGTATCCAGCTGGAGGGGCGGTTCTCCGCTCTGGATATAGAATACTCTATCACAGACGGAGACAAAAAGAACATCTTTAAGGCTGAGGCGGTCACCGTCGAGGATTTCTGCTTCCTTCGCATCCGCACGCGAACGGATGGGTTTGGACGGCTCAATCGCGAGCTGGACCCAATGTTCTATCTCAAAGTCAAGGCGACAGGCGTTTCCCCAGCGCTTAAAACTGTTCAGGAAACATTTGCGGATGTTATTATCCAAGTGAAGGATGAGAATGAGTTTAGTCCTCTGTTTTCAACTCAGAAGACTACCGTTTCAATTCCCGAGGACACGCCGTTGCACACGAGCATAGCTCAGGTCCAGGCATCAGACGCGGATATCGGAAGGAATGGAGACATCTACTATAGCTTTAAGCAGGCTACGCTTGTATTTGCCATTCACCCGACAACGGGTATCGTGACTCTCTCACGGCCGGTGCCCTACGACCGTCGCCACGAATTCAAGCTAAATGTGTTGGCCAGAGACCGAGGCACCACACCATCGGCACGCTCATCTTCTTTGAGCCAAAGCGAACTCACCATTCATATTCTTCCCGTCAACTACCACGCTCCCTCTATACGGGTACATAATCACCAGACGCTTGTGGAGCACGGCAATTTGGACTCTGTCTTTGCTGTGCTCACCATTACAGACCCTGACCACGACGACAACGGTAAGATCGGCGGTGTTGACGTAATCAACGATGAGAGGAAAGTGTTCCGTCTTGCACCCCAAAACACCCATGGGATGTTCAACATCTTGGTGACGAAGCCAGTAGACAGGGAGACCATGCCTGCAGACTACAACATTACCGTTATTGCCTCTGACAAAGGTGCACCGCCGAAGACGGCAACCGTGACCATTCCGATACGCGTGCAGGACGTGAATGACAACGAGCCTGTTTTTGAACACAGCGTGTATAATGTCAACATATCGGAGATCGTTCTACCCAGGACCCCAGTGGTATTTGTCAGAGCACACGACCTTGACTTGGGATCAAACGGCGAGGTCCGCTACAGCATTGTTGATGGCAACGAGAGAGACCTTTTTAGTATCGACTCTGAGTCGGGCCTGATCAAGACCGCAGCTCATCTGGATTCCGAACTTGCTCGACAAGTGACGCTAGTGGTGCAAGCCCAGGATCAGGCGACAAGTGGATCCAGGAAAACCGGACAGTCTCGCGTCATCGTTAATATCGAGGACTACAACGACAACACACCGTTATTTACCATGGAATCGGATACCGTTATGGTCAGGGAAAATCTGCCCAAAGGTTCTCGGGTCACGAGGGTCAGCGCCCGTGACGACGATGGTGGCGATAACGGGAAGCTGAGCTACAGCATTGTCAATTACAACAGCGTTCCGTTTGATATAAACGCTTTTACCGGAGAGATCACGACCAAAACTATTTTGGACTACGAAACGATGAGGCGAAAGTACGAGCTGCACATTCGAGTCGCAGATTGGGGCTCACCGTTTCGGCGAGAGCGGGACATGGTGCTAACAGTAATGATAGAAGATCTGAACGATAACAGTCCCGAGTTTGAAAAAATTCGTTGCTCGGGATACCTGTCCAGAGAATCCCCTCATAGGATGGACGTCTTAACACTAACTGCTCTGGACTTTGACTCCGGGAATACAATAACCTACAGCATCACTGACGGCAACGGCGACGACTGCTTCAGCATCGTACCATCAACTGGCAAAGTGACGGTCAACTGCGACATGTCTGGTTACAGAGACGGTACCAGGACTCTGACAGTCGTAGCCAGTGATGGCCAGCATGTGTCCATTCCCGTGACTGTCAGGCTCACACTGGTAAACAACAAACGCAATCAGAATCTTGCGGACGACAACGTGCGCATCAGATGCGACCGAACGGATGTGATGAAACGATTCCAAGCCCAGACTCTAGCGTCTCATGAGGCTAACATTAAGATGGAGGGCGTAACAGTAGCCAGTGGGAGCAGCAAGGTCAACTCAGCACCAGTCGTAGACAAAGGTTTCTCTACATATGCCGAGGTGTCGGAGAATGTGAAAATTGGCACTGAAGTTTTAGACTTCGGACGTTATGTCTCAGATTCAGACACAGGCTTCAATGGACAGCTTACTTATGTTATATCCTCAGACGATGATCCCGAAGGGGCATTCAAGTTGGATAGTTTCACTGGAAAATTACTGGTGTTTTCAGAGTTAGATAATGAGAAAAAGTCAGTTTACAGCATGACCCTCACTGCCTCAGACCTAGGAGAGGCGCCGCTCTCCGTTTCCAAGAAAGTAAAAATAGTTATCAAAGACGAAAACGACAACGTGCCCATATTTGAGAAGGCTTTGTATGAATTAGAAGTTAGAGAGGATGCTGATGTAAATTCAGTCTTGCTGAAGGTGCGTGCCACGGATTTAGATATTGGCAACAATGCTCGAATCCGGTATTCTATTCTCTCAGACGACCGTGACTTCAACATCGATCCGGATGCGGGAACCATAACCGTCCGCAGAAAACTGGACCGCGAGACGCATACAGACCAGGAGCTTGTCATCCAAGCAGAGGACTCAGGCTCTCCGACCAGGCTCTCCTCGACAGCCGTCGTCCATATAACCATCACGGACACCAACGACAACGCGCCCGTGTTCCTGCCGGACCTGTACACGGTTCGCGTCCGCGAGGACCTGCCGGTGGGGGCCGTTATCACGACGCTAACGGCTCACGACCTGGACGAGGGTGCCAACGGTCGCGTCGTCTACAGTTTCGCAGAGGGCCTGCCGCAGAACTTCGAGATCGACTCTCTCACCGGATCTGTTCGCATTCGCCGACTGTTGGACTACGAGATCACCCAGGTCCACAACTTGACTGGCAGGGCAGTGGACGCGGGCCAGCCGGCTCTTAGCGCCACCTGCACACTCGTCATTGAGGTGATGGACGTGGACGAGAACGTTTACGGGCCTGAGTTTCCGGACTTTCTGGAGAGGGCTTCAGTCGCGGAAAATTCTCCTATTGGATCGTACGTGATGCGGGTGAAGGCCCAGGATATGGACGACCCTGCGTTTGGGGCCGGACAAATTACCTACTCCTTACAGGGCGGTTCGGGATTAGGAAGATTCACCATGGATTCTATAGGTGAGTACAGTACAGTCCATACCTGAACTTATACTCAAAACTAATTAGAGAAAAGAGAGCTCTACAAATCAGTACGGTACATCATCACCCGGTCTTACACATAAACAATTCTATGACTTAATCTGCGTCTATTTTCAATAGAGTGGCATCCCAGTATTCTTGAAAACGATGTAAATGATGCTTCAACATTAGTGTTTTCCAGACGCATTAAGTTATCTTTCCATTGCCTAACTCTTTTTTTTTTTTGTATTGAAACGCTTAAAGTAAAACATTTCGCTTCGCCTGTCTCAGGTTTATAAGAAATAAAAGCATAATTACTATGTCACTATTGCTGTCACTCCTCCTCCTACAGCTGCTGCTACTACTACAACAACTACTACTACTACTACTACTACTACTACTACTACTACTACTACTACTACTACTACTACTACTACTACTACTACTACTGCTGCTGCTGCTGCTGCTGTTTGTACAACTTCATCTGCTCCTACCACCGCCATCACGCATACTACTGTTACTGCTGCTGCTACAATCACCAAACGGCACAACAATCTATCATTCTTCTCTCTTTTCTTTTTATTTTCCTTTCTGTTGAGCACAACGCTGATGCAGTGCATCTTTCGCTCGCTGTTGTGTTACACCAGTTGTCCCAAGTGTCGCAGATTGCGGGGCTGAGGGACTTCATTGTTTGTCGTTACTAAACAGTTAGGCCTAGTTGCTCTCTGTGGCTCGGAGCACCGCACGGAATAGAAGCCCACCAAGACCCACTTTTGCGTCTCCGCCGTACGCGTTCCTTATGAATCCTTTTCATTTAAGCAAGAGATGGGGAGGTCGATTTTTTTAAAACAATTATAATTGGTATTGCTGTATTTTGCCTTTTACCTGAACTAATAACTTGATTTTTTTTCTCTTTTAAATTTCGCACTTTGTCGCCGCTCATACAAGATCCAGTTCGTTGCCCACTGAAGTTTTTCAAGGGTCTCGTTTGAAGTTGGAGAAAGGCTCCAATACAGGAAAGACTCTCCACAAGCCCACCCCCGACCCTCCCCTCCCCCCTTACAAAAAAGGAAAATAATGGATATTATTATATTATTATTTCCCCCTGGAAAGGGGGGTGTTGGAGGGAAATAGAATGGTCATTATATGTTTGAACCCACGAAAGACTTATCCATTATAGATATTCTATATTTTTTACTCCACAAGTTACATACAAATGTATTAACATTGATTAAAAATAATTACTTATCATCCTCAGTTTTTAGTTATCACTCACCTTTTTTTTTTGTTTCTAAAAAGATAACAATTATACTCTTTTCTTTCTTCACTGTGTTTCTTTCGAATTCTGATTCAGTTTCTATTCAGACACCTGACCTGTTCCTCTTTTTTTTTTCTTGTTATGATCGCATTTGTAAAGTTCATACGAACCGCAGATTTTAACAATTTAAGTGTTTCCCATGAGTGGAACAACTCTTAAATATTACATTTTTAAATGATATAAAATTCATGTCACAACTTTACCATATATATAATTATTTTCTATTTTATAAACGTTTAGCCACAATTCATACCGATTTCTACCGACAATAATAATGTCATATCATAATATCTGCACTCTTACCGCTCTCTGGAACACACCGATTAATTTTCATTTCCAGCCTCTCGTAATGCTTTCACGTCATGGTCTGTTTAGTAATATCTCAAAATAATGGATAAGTTACACTATCTTCCGGACCAAAGCACCCACTGATAGGGGTATAGATCTACAGTCCATCAACCTTTTTCCCTATCTGGCCCCGTGGGGGGGTCTCCTTGCCCATGCGACGGCCTATCCTGCTTTTCGTGCACTCGCTGATCTTTCTCAATTTATAGATTTTGAGACTTAGGAGACTTTCAAAACAGTAAATAAGCTTCCAAGTTCTCTCTCTCTCTCTCTCTCTCTCTCTCTCTCTCTCTCTCTCTCTCTCTCTCTCTCTCTCTCTCTCTCTCTCTCTCTCTCTCCCCCCCCTCCCCCTTCCATGGTTGTACGTGAGAAGTTCGTGAATCTGATCTAAGCTGTTTGTGTTCATTTCCGAGCCCTCTGGGGGGCCGGTGGGTTATGAGATTAGCGATCATCAAAGTGACCAACAGAGAAGGCCACTGAACGTGAAATGGACCCTATTGCTTGCATGCATGGTGGCTGCATTTCTCCCTTTTTTTGATGTTCCGTTATAACGTAGTAAATACATCTACATCACATCTGCGACAGACAACAACACCGATGGAGGTCCTCTGTCTAGCTCCTGTATAGCCCTTTTGTTTTGTGGTGACAGTTTTTTTTTTTTTTAACTGAAGCTTTCGTTTTGTTTCTGTTGTATATGTAATATATAATAGTCTTTGTTGTAATCGTTATTCTTCTTATTGTCGTTTTTTGTTTTGTTTTTTGTTTTAAATTATTTCGGAACGTAATGTCTTTATTTTGCATGCAGTTGTTAATAATAAGGAATATTGTCTTTACAAGAGATCATTTATTAAATCTTACCTGCAATTGAAAATCTGTTGTTTAGTAGTACTAATACCAGAAAAAAATCATTTGATGATGAAAGGAAGGCAAGGGGTATATGAAATAACATTGAAAACAATTTCAAATAATCATCATCACAATAATAATATTAAAATAATAATAATAATAATAATAATAATAATAATAATAATAATAATACTAATAATAATACTAATAATAATACTAATAATAATAATAATAATAATAATAATAATAATAATAATAATAATAATAATAATACACCCGAGTCCTTCGCGACCCAAAAAGCCTCTTCAAGACTTTAGGGAAGAGGGGGAATCAGATCGAGCCATTCAGACCCCAGCACTAGAAATTCATTCATGAAGTAAACCAAAGCCGGACCACAGCGAGACCAGGTCTAGATCTAATGTTTGCCTGAAGGTGACAGGTTGGAGGCTTTTATAACGCTCTGGCCTGGTTTTTGGCTTTCTTGTATGCAAAGTTTGTGTTTGTTCTGGTTGAAGTTCTCTCGCTCACTTTCTGTCGCTTCCTACTCCTCACCCCCTCCCTTCTCCCTTTCTCTTTATCTCTATCTCTTTCACTTGGGCACACACTCTCCCCATGGCACTCTTTCTCGCTCAATCTCTTGATCTCTCTCCAGCTCCCTCTCCCTCCTTCTGTCAAATTTTATTTTTCTCTTTGCTAGTCTGTTTCTTGTATAGTTCTCTTTCTCTCTATAATTCTGGTCTTTTTACCCTCTCAATTGAGTTATACTTTTTTCTTGTGTATGCTCCCACAGGAAAACTATTTTCCTGTAACCTTTACTCTCTTTACCTCTATACTATCAGTTATGTCATGTTTACTGTCTTGTTTTATAACTAACACAAAAAGCCCCAAAGAGTGACTTTGGCTCCAACCTTTCTTCCTGGCATTTTTTTTTTTGTCTTTTGTCTCTTTTTCTGTGTATCCACGCCGTCAGCTCTGTTTATCTGATTTGCATATCTGTCTAGTTTCTGCCTCTATCTGTATGTCTGTCTGTCTAGTATCTGTATGTTTGTCTACTCGCCCCCCCTCCCCCCCCCCTTTCTCTCTCTCTCTCTCTCTCTCTCTCTCTCTCTCTCTCTCTCTCTCTCTCTCTCTCTCTCCATTCTTGCTTTGCTGAAAAATCAGGCCTTTTTTATTTATAGAGATAAAATCTGTTTACCTGTGTGGTCTCGTATAAAAAAAGCAAACATTATGTCTAGCTAGATACATTTTTTGTGCGGCCTTGCTCTCTGTCAGCCCTGAAGTCACTTCTTCCAGCAAACATGGGTTTTAAACAGGCTCTATTATGAATTTTAAGCCGGTTTGTATGAGATTTGGACGGCGACCTCTTATTAATATTTTCACCGGTGTGCGACCTGTAAGTTACTTATAACCTTTGTACGATGACTTTTCCGCAGAATAAAGTTGCTGAGTTCGTGACAATCCTGTAAATATTTATTTTTTTGTTTTAGTAAAGTTCTGAAGTTATCATATTATTTGATAAAATCAGGCCTATTCCCTGACCACCCCCACCCCCGAAAAAAATCTCAGAAGAATAGGTGGACATTTATATTTTGACCATTTATTTTTTATTTTAGCAATTCCCAAAACTCTGAGCCACAACAAGATTATGCACGGTGAATGTCCGTCTTGGTTTCATAAAGATGAAGAGGGCAGTGACAGGTGCCGTAGACGAGGGATTAAAAATCTACACGTCTCAGACGAGGCAAGGGAGCAATGAGAGACGGAACTTTGTTTTTGAATGATGTAAGGGGAGATTATCAGGGGCTGACGCGACCTTTGGGGTTAGAACAAAAGAGAAAAAATATTGTTTGGGAGCAATATTGTTGGAGTGTGACTAAAAACGATTGTTAATGTTTGAAAGAGAGAGAGAGAGAGAGAGAGAGAGAGAGAGAGAGAGAGAGAGAGAGAGAGAGAGAGAGAGAGAGAGAGAGAGAGAGAGAGAGAGAGAGAGAGAGAGAGAGAGAGAGAGAGAGAGAGAGAGAGAGAGAGAGAGAGAGAGAGAGAGAGAGAGAGAGAGAGAGAGAGAGAGAGAGAGAGAGAGAGAGAGAGAGAGGTATTTCTTTAGTTTCAGTCACTTGCATCTTTAGATCCTTAGATCTAGCTTCGTCTGTCTCAGCCTCTAACGTTGTGTGACTGCTTTCTTTATTTCTATATTCAGAAAGAGAGAGAGAGAGAGAGAGAGAGAGAGAGAGAGAGAGAGAGAGAGAGAGAGAGAGAGAGAGAGAGAGAGAGAGAAAAGTTTATGGATGAATTGAAAAAAAAGGAGATAGGGAGAGAGGGTGTGAGATCAAAGGAGGAAAGATGTAGAAAAAGAAAAAAAAGTAGAGAGATAGATAAATGGATAAGTAAATATGAGAGATAGAGAGAAAAGTGAAATCAGTTTTCTGCTCATTTATTCGGAAAAAAAAATACGAGTTGCATTTTCTTGTGATTAATATAGCGGAAGAATTACTGTTTATCAAGAGAGCTTGTCCAACGCTATAGAAGACTAATTTCGACGACTAAATCATTATAACACCGTTTTCTTTTCGTCCTGTAAATACATTGCGTAAAGCCCTATATAGTAGCCTATTTCATCACCCTGAGACCTTTACCCCGTCGTCCAGTCTGAAGACAGTCTCCTCATTATGTCTGAGGACTCGGCCTCGGTGGAAGAATTCCAATCTCCCCCGGGTCTTTTAGAAGCAACTTTAGAGGAAGAGAACGTGTAATCCTTCACCCAACAGACCATGGGTTCCAAATAGAAGAAAAATGCAATCGACTCTCAACATGGCGGCGCCAGTACCCCGGCCTCCCCTAGTGGCGTAATGTTGTTATCGGGCAGCCTGATAGTTCCATTGTCCGCCCGTGCGGTAGCCCATCAAGTCTCGTTAGTGCGTCCATCTCATCTCGTTAGCGAGACTTGGCTCGTGGGGCTGAGCGAAATCGCGTGAATATTTTTCCGCTGCTTGCTTTTCGATCATCGCAAACTGAGTCTGAACAGCGGTATTGCTCTAAAGGTGTCATCATCCTCAGCTTTCGAGCAAATCTTGAATGAAAATTCGCGGAAATTATTTACACTTTTGAGATCTTTGATTTTAAGAAAAATCATCGTAAGTCTGAAGTTAAGTTATTGAGCAAAACCGAACTCAAACTCTGCCCTAGCAGATCCACAGTCAACTCTAACATGGACTACAGCTCTAGGATGACATGAGCCGGACTATTTAAACCGAAGACAAAGATCTTCGGAAGCCTCAGAGCCTCAAGGCTGAACTTTGCCCTGCTAACTTCACCATAGCTAGCTGTCCATTTACCTTAATAAAACGATGAGAAGAAGAAAAGGAAGGAAAAGTAGAGGAAAGTGCAGATGGAGAAGGAAAGGGAAGTAGAAGAGGACTGTACAATGGTATTTTTTAAATTTGCTTATTAAATCTGAAGCCTTGCTTTGCTATTTTAAAACTCAATCATGTAGCTTTACCTAGATATTCTACTGCTAGACCCCACTCATTATTAAAAATCTTCATGAGAGAGAAACTAAAATTAATGTGGTATGTTCAGTGATACTGTTCACATCATCGGCTTTGGGCCACACAGCAGGCTCAATGTTGCCGTGTGCGTTATAATGAGCATAAGATAAAGACAAAGTCAGAACTATTCTCTGAACGATATGGGCTTGCTTTCCTTCCTTTGGAGCCTCATGAAAGACAAAAAAAGGACTGCAAAACACACCTTAAACTTTAGGGACCCCACATTAAAGCTTTGAACATAAATTTTCACATAAATGTTTGTCTGAAAAATGTTTTATTGTCAGAATAACGCCATTTGAAGCCCACTTGACACAGGGAGAGATGTTCAAAGATATTCTGAGCAAAAGATAAAGTTGTTTAGTCTAAATGAGCTTGCTCTCTATGTGTAAATTCATTTGTTTCAGTGAAGGTAAACTGAGGTGCACTGGAAATATGTTTCTTATGATCATTGGAAGTATAAACATGCATACACATTTACACAGACTTGTACCCTCTTACCTATTTTAATTCTATATTATTGTGTTCTTACTAGGCGGTTAGAAGACAAAGTTGTACAGTCTATTTGACTGTCTGCATATCTTTCTATCTATCAATCTATCAGTGTATTTCTTCCTGTCTCTTCGTGTTTGAATGAACATATGGATGTCTGTCGGCCTGGCTCTCTCTCTCTCTCTCTCTCTCTCTCTCTCTCTCTCTCTCTCTCTCTCTCTCTCTCTCTCCCCCTCCCCCCCATTATATCTATTTTTCTGTGTAATGTGTAGACTTGTACAATCATGCAATACCTACCAGACAGAGGCCAAAGATTGATTTCGCCCTGACTTCATTGCGCATAGGTAAAGGGCTCGGGGATGCATGATAAATGCTTTCACTGAAGTAATAATTAATGAATACGCGGGTGCCGAAATCCGCGTAACATCGCGTTTCTATCGCTTCACAATCTAGGCCAGTTGCTGTACAGTCGTCTTGCTGACAGATGAATGAAAAGCCATTCTCTCGTCCATCATCGTTTCGTTATTCACCTACGGCGACGCTGTTAAACACGACGAATTGCAAGCTTCCTCTGCAAACCAAATAAACAATTTTCATTTCTAACACATTATCCAATCTGTCATCAACCCTCATTAAATTGTAAGTTTACATATTTGCTTGCACCTATTTCCCCTTTCGTCACTTTTTGCAACGAAATCTGTGAAGGCGTTACAATATAAAATTTGTAATAATCACCTTTATGTTAGTCCTATATGTTAGAGTACAGTGCTGTATACCTTGCGTATGATTGTATGATGATTCCTGGCATTTATATTCAGGACTATCGTAATTGTTATTTTGTACATTACGCCTCGAGTGTCAACCTTCGCGAGTTCTCATTTCAAGCTTGACCGGCAAAGCTCAGTTCGTTTACTTTCGTTTTCCCTTGTGTCACCGAGCACTGTGTGCTGCCATACCTTTGATATTAGCGTGTGTTTCAGATACTGTGCATGAACCTAAATTTAACCCCCTTACCGCACACATTTAGGCTTATTATGTTATTGAATTATCCAAGAACCGTGCCTGCATTGACTCTTGTTCTCCCAGAAAATCTGTGGATCACTACAGGTGCTGTTTACCGTTAATTAACCGAAGTGTTAAAAACACTCTTGTAATACTTCATTTTTCAAGCTTCGGTTGCTTTTCGTGTTGCTAGTATTCTTCTGATTCTCACTCAACCAACCACGAATGGGTACCAGCTCAACTGAGCATTTGAGAAAGAATATATATATATATATATATATATATATATATATATATATATATATATATATATATATATATATATATATATATATATCTCTCTCTATATATATATATATATATATATATGCTAGATGGAGATACCCCCCCCCCCCCCTATTTCTTCTCAAAAACCTCTGTAGATGTCAGAGGTAGCCTCTCCGACTTAAATAAGACAGAAGCAATCAATAAATCTTGCCATACAAGAAGATCCGCGACTTGAGGTCTTTTGTCTTGTCATCAGAAATGAGTGTAATATATAGACCACTCCAGCCTGCGCACCACTAGATTACCTATTAGACGTATATTTTAAGTCGAATAAAAAGCCTGAGATTAAGTTTTATTGTCTGCCGGGTTGGACTCGGAGACTCGCAGGCACTCTATGATCTACGCATTTTGTCATAGTCTTATCTGGATATATCTGGGCTTCCACCCTCCCTTCACGGCTTTGTCTTTCGGTCTATTTATATCAAATGTGTCATAACCGTTATATCCTTCTATAAATCAAAGAAATATTTTTTTATATTTGTCACGTATAAATGTTCTTGCAGCACATAAGAGGATAATCGAGCCACAACATCACCGTTGTCATAGCTCTTTGTTTTGCTGTCTTTACAGAAACCATGACTCTCTAATAATGTTTAATCTATCAAGGCTGCGATGATTTAATAGTTTAAATTTTGATTGTTTCCTTGGAGCTGCGTTTGGAAGTATTTGTCTTCCCCCAAGACATTTAGCGCTAGACTAATTTGCGTGGTCAACAAAATAAATAAATAACTGAATAAACGCCTTTCTTCCTTTAGTTTGAAATTCGATTACGTAATTTTGTTGACCACGCAAAATTACATTAAAAAAAAAACCATTGAAGCTTCGATCTATTTAGTACCGACTAGATCGCCACTAAAACTGCGGTCGCAACTATTTTTACTCCTCGGAATAAAAAAAAAAAAAAAAAAAGACTTACGAACGAAATGCTTGGTGTGGGAAAAAAAAAAGTCGTAATCAATCGGCACCCCTATTCACTTCGAAATGCGAAGAATCCTTTAAAAAAAGTATCCGCGACCGAAAACAAACATGTTTCTTGACTTACCTCCCTACAATCCTAATGGTTGTGTATAGCGCCTAAACCAATAATCTTCATACCAACTTACTCACCAGTACGCAAACTCGCTAAGATAAATCATCTGTTTCAAGGTAAGAACACACAGATTTAGCCCCGAGGCCAGTGCTTGCATTCTTCTTCCCTTCTGTATCGCTGGGCCTGGGACCGATGAGAATCTGGCATTTTTTTTTTTACTTATGTCTTTGGTCTTCGTTCCAGTGGTCTGCCCTTTTACTGCAGCTCATTGCTAACCCTTTTCTGTAAGGTGTTGAGATCTTTGTGTTTTCTCAGCATTATTTTGTCTGTGCTCCATAACCGGCTGATTAATGTAGGCTTCGTTTTGTTTGCTTTTTTTTGTTTTTTTTGTTTTTTAATTTCTTTTCTTCTTTTGTGGTGGCAAAACTCCCTGGGAATCGGACCCGGACGGTCTTCTTCCCAACGTCTAGCCGGTGTAGCGTCTCTTGATGGGTGCTGCACCTGGCAGACGGAAGAGTTCACTCTAGACAAACCTGCCTTTGATGACTTTTCCAGGAAGTTTCCGGCGAGGAGCTTCTCGAACTGGATGCCCTCCCCCTAGTTAAGCGCTATAAAAAGGCCACGAATTTTAATTGCCGGTTAAGTTTTATTGTCTGGGTTTATGAAAATTAAAGAAGCTCCTGCAGTTACCTGATGTAGCGAATAAAACCTCAAATGGCCCGTGAATTTTTTAATAGACATTTTAAAAACGAAGATTCGTGGGACATTAAATGATTCATCAGGCACACGTGTAGAGAATAACATTAAAACGACCTGCGCGTTCGATTCCACAGAGGAAAGTTTAGAATGAGGGAGAAAAAAAAGTAACGAAGAGTCTTGTTAAGAACGCAAATGATTTAAAATTAAACTGCATCATTAGCAGTTCTCAAGTTTTCCTTCCGTTCTTTGATTAGGCTACCCTCAATCCCAATGGCTTTATAAATATTTTGTTGACTCCTTATTTAAAGAGAGAGAGAGAGAGAGAGAGAGAGAGAGAGAGAGAGAGAGAGAGAGAGAGAGAGAGAGAGAGAGAGAGAGAGAGAGAGAGAGAGAGAGAGAGAGAGAGAGAGAGAGAGAGAGAGAGAGAGAGAGAGAGAGAGAGAGAGAGAGAGAGAGAGAGAGAGAGAGAGAGAGAGAGAGAGAGAGAGATTAGGAAAAAAAAAAAGAACAGAATGAACAACGCAATGTATGTGTTCAGCAAGCGAAGTCAGCTCTGCAGTGTGTATCACTCAGTATTTCTTGGTCGCTCCGCCTCGAGTCATTGCTTTGCCAGGTGTATGTCGTTAGCGGAAACGGAGCGGCTAACCTATTGTGCATGTATCGAGCAGCTCGCCTGTAGCCCTGTACGTGAGGCGCGAGATGCATGCTGGCTTTATGTCGCGCTCATGCATGTACATGCTGGCAACGCTGGCTTCGAATAACGGCTCTCACATTGCAAGACCCGGGGGTTGATGATCCCCTCAAGAGAGAAGCGCATTCTTTGATACTTGATTCACGTACATGTAATTCAACGGCGTTTTTCTGTCGCTCTACGTATTTGTCAGATGGTGTTTTCTTTTCCTCTGAACTGAATCTGTCTGTCTCTCCTTCCTGTTTTTGTCGCTTGCCTTTGGCTTGATCAGTCTCTCTCTCTCTCTCTCTCTCTCTCTCTCTCTCTCTCTCTCTCTCTCTCTCTCTCTCTCTCTCTCTCTCTCTCTCTCTCTCTCTCTCTCTCTCTCTCTCTCACACACACACATATTCCCACACACTTGCACTCTTTACTTTACCAGCTTTCCTCCTGGCCTATTTGACTTCCAGTTCTCAATTATACATATAGAACTTTCACCGTTGTGTCTTTCTCAATCTACTTCTGTATGTGTCTATTTTTTTTTAAAATGATCTTTCTCTCAATGTGTATATGTTTGTATGTCTGTCAGCCTGAATAATTGGCAGTAGCTCATCGTTTCTCTCCGCCACTCTGTACGTCTGTCTGTCTCAGTCTCTGTCTGTCTGTCTGTCTGTCTCTATCTCTCTCTCTATCACTCTTGTCTCTCCACAGACTCTGTGACCTCTCATCGCTTGCTATGCCTATGTTAAATTCTCCCTTTAAACAGGCTATGTTTTTCACGGACACAAGTCATATTCATCCTTTTTTCCCTTTCAACGTAAAAAAACAACGACAAAAAAACAAAAAACAAAAAAAAACAAAAAAAACCAACAAAAACGACAACAACAATAAAAACCACACACATCCAAAAAGCATAACTCGAATTATTATCTACTTTGAGGTTATTTTGATAGAATGGTCCAAATAATGAATGTAATTTATAGAATGGGATTCTTTGGCAAGGGGAATTCGACATAATCATGACAGCAAGATTATCCTAACACCAACATATACAGGTTACTCTGGATGTTGTCGTACACCAGGCTTTTGCTTTTAATGCTTATTACTAAACATGCGTGGTGAATTGCATACAGTGCAGTTTTAAAGTAAGATTAAAAAAACTGGCGAAACATTGAAATTACGCCACCACTGTACCCTATCGATAATCAGCGTTTCTTATGGTCTACATTTTTATCTAATATTCTCAACCAGCAATTGAATAGCACTAGTTTTCATTTCTGAAGACTTGCAAAGATGATCCTACAGGACACAATTATGAGAGAGCCAAGGGAGAAGGAAAGGCAAGCCAAAGGAATAGATGGGAGGCAATATAACAGGATGTTCAAGTTTTAAAGTTGTTTCAAGTCCTTTGTGAGGCTGAGCATAGAGAAGGGTGTGGAAAACCCTTAGTAAAAAAGGATCATCAAAAAAGAAATAAGTAGGACTTGAAAGCAAAGACGATAATTCTCTCATAGAAAGTCAACCTTTCTTTCTTTCTTTAAAAAAAATTTTTAAATTGGTTCTTACTATCCAAGGGTATCTTCATAAACAAAATCAGTAAGACAGTATTCAAAGCTGTTTGATCAACCTTTACGAAAAAACCTGGAGATTGCATCGATTGCACGATGACATATTTATGAGCAGTATATTAATCAATCTTTGCAGTAGATATGAGATCTGATTAACTCAATCTGAAGACAGTGGAGGATCGTATCACGACATTGTGCGACTCTCTTTGTATGAAGTAACAAGCATTTCAGTCGGCTGAACACCGTGCAGTTGAAATTATCGCATTAAAACCTTTTGCGACGTTTAAAAAATGTGAGAAATATACCACTTGCCACATGAACGGGGCAACCCCATAAACTAAATTTACAGATCTGTTTTATGTATGCATGTATGTTCTGGGAAACCTTGGCGCGGTAATTTTCTAATTACGTTTAAGCCGTTTAAGTGAGTGTTACAAGCTGGCTAAGTATCGCACAATCCGCTGTCACTCTTTTTATGTGTCCCCTAATTGTCCCTCATTAAGATCATATCAATAGGAAAAGAGCAATTTTAAGCCCGATTAGGATTGAGCTGATTGTTTTTTTTTTCCTTATCCTTTTTTATATGCAAATAAGAGAACCGTGAACTCTTAACTTCAAACACCCACGTAATGAGGGTATATGCAACGAGAAATAGAATAGTATTGTAGATCATAACTTCTGGCGCAGAAGGTTTTAAAATGCTTTGCTCCAAAGTCTGCCAGCGATAACTTTATGTCCTGTACTTGAAGCAGCTGTGGTTCCTGGTGCTCAGAAATTTAGTGAAAAGTTTTACAATGAAAAAAAAAAGAAAAAAAAGAAGGATAGAAAAACCACAAAACTGTGAAACTCTTTCAATGAGGTATTTTAACCGTTAACACATGGCATCTGACATGACGTGAGAGTTCACAGCTTTTAAATTGTAGGAATGGCAAAGTCTCGCCAGATATGTAAAAAGTTTCTTTAACTGAATCATAAAGAATGAAATACATGCATTTTGTTGCTGCTGTGAGTTGAAAATATTAAAAATATGAAACGATAAACTTTCTTTCCCACCCGGTGCTGCAACATCCTTCACCCTTACCAAAACAAAATTGATGTTTAAAACACACCGACCCACGCTGAATGTATTTATTATTTTTAGACATGTTCAGTTTCTTGTATACCAAGGTCATAGCATGGATTGGAGCAGTACATGTATAACCGGTACATCGGCGTGAAACGAGTTTGTTGCTGACTTGCTGGTATATACTCATGATATACTCATGCAGTATATCTAACAAAAAAAAAACAACAAAAAACAAACAAACAAACAAACAACAAAAATCAAAACAAAACAAAGCAAAAAAAAAAAAACAAAAAAATAAAAACAAAACTCATAAATTCGTACTTTTGGCAATAAGTTGCACTCGTCGTTAAGGTTACAACTAGTTTACTCCAACTTATGGCTCAGAAAAAAAAAGGAAAAAGGAAAGAAAAATAAGCAAACATGGGATGCACCAAAAGCACTTTATTCCTTGTATGGATTGTATAAACTAGTGTTGGCGTGATATCCTTCTGCACCTGTGATTTATCTGAGCTTACGTTTCGCGCATTTCTCGTTGTTTGACCTCATGTTCTTGTTAGCATATGTTTTTTTGTTTGTTTTGTTTTTTTGTTGTTGTCGTGTATGGCTTTCTAAGTCCGCTTATTTTTCATCTTGTTTCTTCTCTTTTATCCAAAATTATCTTATATTTTTCGCGTCGCCAAGTTGAACCAAATATTAACTTTTCAACCAATTTCTTTTCTTTTATCTAACCGATCACCTGGTCGTCTCAGTTCCAATAAAAATGATATGGCAATGACACAAATTAGGCACGGAACTAGACTCTAATGCAATTTATCTTCAACACCGGTATAATAAATGACGCTATCTATTCTTACACAATCTCGGAAGAGATTTACGCTCATTACAATTCCAAACTGACTCATGCCTAGAAACATCGTGAAAATCCATCTTATCAATATTAACTCTCTTATTGCATGTCTTTGTCTGGTGGGAGGGTCCCTTCAAGACGTAGAACACATTTACGAGATGTTATGAATGAAGAGTCTGGAAACCAGAGGACATCCATCCTACCACGGGGGAAAAGCCGCCACCTCTGAGGAATGCTGCTGACCCCTCAGGCAAGAGGGCCTTCTTCAAGATCTTGTCGAAGCTGACCTTTTGTGGAAGGAGCAAATATCGAGCAGCCTCCCACAAGCTGAGATTATAACATTCTTGTCTTATGGTTTCTTATTAAACGTCTACCATAGACCACCCTTCCATTCACGGACACGTCTCGCGTTTTCCCCATTCCAATGTAAATATTGTAAGTGCTTTTTCCCTCCCCTAAAGATGATTTTTTTTTTTTCGTTTTGGCGAGGTCATGGCTGACAATCTTCTCCGAGGTGGTACCCATATGGTCAGTATTTGTCTGTCGAGAGGTGGAATCGGACAAGGCAGAGAAAGCGCTGAATGAGGGTTGACATAAAACCAACACGACTCGACGCTGTTTTTTCTGCGGTGATTTGTCGACCGGAAATCGGGAAGTAGAGAATCAGCCGTAGAAAACCGGAAGCGTTTGTATATGTTGACCTCCTGTTGACCTTTGCCGAAGAAGTCGACTTACAGTGAGAACTGGGACTGTTCGGCCTCATCATTCGGTCGCGTATCGAATGTTGATGAGCAACAGGTGTGAAATACCTCCGGTATAAGTGGCGAAAGATTGAAAGGCAGAATTCCTCACCACCAGTTACGCTGTATTTGTTTTATTTCGGGGTGGAAAGGTGGCTGGTCTAACCATTTATTTTTTACTCACATTATTTCCCCGTAAAACGAAAGAACAAATTGTGTTGATTACCGTTGCATAACTCAATATCCATCCGCATCTTGGGAACTTTCTTTTTTCTTTTTTTTCTATATTTTATCCCATCATCCACACCTATGCTGTTATTTTGCCACTCTATTCCATCCACTTCGCTTTTTTATTTCCCATTTTGTCGCTCGTTCTTATGAATTCCTTATCCTTTACATTGTTTTCGTGTATACATGTCAGAAGTTATCTCTATCACGATTCTTATCACAAGAATCGGTGAACTTTGCTTGCGTGTCATTGTCTGCTCATTCTTCTATACAATTCTCTCCCTTTACCTACGCACTCTGTCTTTACATACCAGAATTTTTGATGAGGAAACTGCTTATTGTGGGGTCGGATTTGAAGTGATCAGCGCGCAGACTGCGCGTATAGAAACGTATAGAACGCTATTTTATTTTTTTGGAATGATGGAATTTCGTAGATCTCAACCTAACAACGGAAAAATGACTACTTTAGTAGTAGTGAAGGTTTACCGTTAATTACAGTTCAGAAGCAAGTTCCTCTATTGTCAAATGTAAAGATGCTCGAAAGCTGAAAGCTAATGGACGGCATACCTCATTTGATAACTGAAAAAAAAGTAATAAAAAAAAAAAAACAACAACAAAGAAACCCAAAAATAATCAGTAAGAAATTTGGCTCTATATTGTTATACCCGGCGTATAGAGGAATGGATTGAAGAGCTGCCAATCATTAGCGCAAACCAAAACAGGTGTAGAGTTTGCTGTTTGCTGAACGATGTAGCAGAAGTGTTGATAACTTGCCATTTTAACGTTTGACAAAGAACAACAAACGTGTTTAACAAAAATAAACAGGAACAAATTAAACAGGACAGGTTGTTTAGTGAAATGAAAGGCTTAAAATATCCTTCTATTGCGGTAGGTAAAAATTTTCACGTTTATATTGAATCTTTGAGCATAGCTGCACGTGCTTATCATTGCCATTGAAGTTAAAGTATGGTATAGATTTTGTATGATTATGTCTCTTCAGGTAGTTTTCCGATTCCTAAGCTTGTGGATGTAATTCTTGCGAAAACTAACCGATTACTTTGAGCGAGATTCTGCATAATTATATCGGTTACGAGAGAATCATCAAGCTAAGCCCCAAACTGACCGTAGAAAAATACTGAATCGTATCGCAGCGTTATCATTTCTGCCGTCTACTAGTTCCATCTTCTCCACTCTGAGAATAGGAAACCATAGCGTGGCCTCGGTTAGAACTTTATGTTTGCTCTCTCTCTCTCTCTCTCTCTCTCTCTCTCTCTCTCTCTCTCTCTCTCTCTCTCTCTCTCTCTCTCTCTCTCTCTCTCTCTCTCTCTCTCTCTCTCTCTCTCCCGCCTGGTCTTGTCTCGGCAACGCGATGGGTGCCGCATCAAGGTGCTGGTTCGATCCCTGTTCATTCCATCTGTTATTAGGTTTAACGTCTTTCGTCTTATTTGTCGGTCTCGAGCTAGATCTAGGTTTCTGGTTGATTTTTCTATACTACTACTACTACTACTTCTCTCTCTCTCTCTCTCTCTCTCTCTCTCTCTCTCTCTCTCTCTCTCTCTCTCTCTCTCTCTCTCTCTCTCTCTCCCTCCCCCCCGCTCTAACCCCTGCACTTTTTCTTGACATGTCCACATTAAACGTGGCTCGTTGCTTCACAATGTCCACCTAAAGTGGCTGGGGAGGCGTTCATCCAACTTGTATGCTGCCTCCAGTTTTGCCCTGACACAAAAGAGAAGAAAGGGCGATAGTCTTTGTATTTTGACGGCCAAGTGTGTCTTTTGACCGTCTTGCAGACACTTTGAAAATTAAAAAAAAAAGTCTTCTTCGAGAAAGACTCTTACAGGCAAATCTGTATTGTCCGATTGGTTTATCTTACTAAATAGAACAGAAAGGTAGAACCTTCTCCAATTTTAACTTTGCGTTATGACTGTGAGGAATAGCGTGTATCAATTTCCTAAAAGGGCCTTTTCATTTTCCTTTATATTCAACACCCCTCGATATGCACCATCTGTCTTTTTGGCTGTGGCATGACGCATACCTGCTTGCTATAACACCTGACTGGCTTTCGATGGCTTAGAAATTATTTCCATTTTCCTTCCAACGCTTTCCCGTGTCCTTGCGATAACGGGTCAGCATCTTTTATCATCACACCATCCAAAAAATTTCTTGAAATTAGTATGTACATGCATATTTTTTCCGCCTGTAAGTTCCCAAGTGATAACATCTTTGAAAACAGCAGCCATAGCTTCTCTTTGCATACTCTTTGTCTAGTTGTATACATTTTTTTTTACTTGCTTGCCTCTCAAGGCCTATCTTTCTAAGTATCTAAATCATTCCGCGTATCAGATCCAGCCGAAAAGCTGCCTTGATCCTAGCGTCTTCTCATCTCGGATTAATTATCCAGCACAGCACCCTAGGGACCATTCAGGAACCCGACCGTCTCAAGGCTAGATCCCAGCCACAGACTGTTGTTGTGGTTATGATCGCGGTGGAAGACCCTTGCTTTTGTCGAGTGACCCTACACAATATGCTGCGATTTTCGCGTACCCAAGCCAATAAACCTCTTCATGCCCCTCATGAATGTAGCTTTTACAATCACGTTTGTGGTGGGTGCATGCCTTTGGTGGCTGTGTTGGTAGTTTTCATACATGTGCTTTCTGGAAACGCTTTACCGATGAGATCTGTGGATAGGACTAACTTGCTTTCTACTTCGCTTTTGTTTGCCTTTTTTAAAAAAAAAATCCCTGCCCATGGTGAACACGATGTTTGGGACAAGACTGTCGTCCAGGTTGAAATTCGTCTTCTTCGATGTTTTTAATTGCTCTATTTCTTTTTTTTTTTATGTAGCTGTACTGATGAAGAAACTTAGGGGATGAATATTATATTATTTTGTTCCTGAATAGAGTCACGTAAGCTATTGTACGGTATATACTTATCTTGTATCCTTTACGATAGGGAGAAAAGATGTCTTTATCGTAATTGCAATTCTTGGAAGAAAAATTTTATCGAAAGAGTTGAATGTCCTTCACACCTCTGTGAGAGAATAAATTATAGAAGAGTGAGGAGGGAAAAAAGCGAAATCAGGCTACAGCCATAGGTCCTGCAGTATCGGTGTGTACTTAAGGTCATGAACTTTTCTAAAGACAAAACACCTCAAACCGACATGTGGAAAAAAGGCGTACAGCATCACTCTCTGTCCACAGTGACTGTAGCCCGACCTTGGAAGTGTTACCAAAAGCCAAGCTCTATTGGTTGATTTACTTCTCGCATGTCTCCCAAAGAATCTTGTCCGCGGAAAACAAAGGGAATTCAAATAAGGCTCAGAACAATCATAACCTTCGAGTGGGCGACATAGTGTGTCAACTAATATGTTTATCAGGGGTTGTGGCCTCTTGTTTTCGCCACACGATATTTGATGGACATATACACTGGACCATGGTTGACACAACTGAAGGCGTCATAGGGCCACATTGCGCGTTATGCGCCTCCTTCCTCCCTGCCCTATACTCTATTCTTAATGTTTCTCTAGCTCTGTCTGTCTGTATGTCTCTCTCTCTCTCCCCCCTCTCTCCCTTCCTCTTCTCCCGTCACCTCATGGTGCATGAAACTCCCACTTTGGTCCCGAGCACCCTATGGGTAGTGTCCCAATCGCCCAGGTCTAATATAAATCATAAAAACACTCAGACCAGCCACTTTCCCCCTGTCTCTGAATTGTCTGTCATGCTGGTACATAACAGGCCGGGACCCGCCAAATTAGGTCATTGGACCCACGTCTCCAGCCTCATTGACGGCAACTCGGGCCCACATTTCGTGCGACTGACGCCAACCAGTATTGTAAAGTAAAACTTCTACACAAGTTCGCCCACGCACACATGAAGGAAGTTTTAGGGCATGTTCTTCGAATTCAGCATTCGCTAAATTTCTCATCGCCACACACCCCACCTGGTGAATCATAATAACACTAATAATAATAATAATAATAATAATAATAATAATAATAATAATAATAATAATAATAATAATAATAACAATAATAATAATAATAATTTACTATTAATTTGAATTTTTTTTCAAGAGCACCTATACTCTGTATAAACAAAGCTTATAATATTAAAAACACAGGTAATAAACAAAACAAAAGCAAACCAAGGGAAGAAAAACATCAGGCATAATTATTATTATTATTGAGACGCAGGATTAAGACCTGCATGATATCCTGCAAACGCGGTCGTGATTGACTCATTGTAATAATAGAAGCCCCAATGAAAAGGTCTCTGTCTTGAAAAGATCATACTCGAGCATCAACAATTATTCAATGCCTAAACCAAGAACAAAAGCTAAGGACACTGCAAAGTCAATTATGACAAATCAATCTGTTTAAGATTCTTTTTGGAATATCTGGTTCAGAAAAAAGCCTACTTAGAGGGAGTGGAGCAGCTAAAATATTGAAAACGCCATAGACGAAAAAAAAATTAAAATATACAAAAAGTCTAAACATTCAAACAATCATAGAAAAAAAAATAGCTAGCCGCTTACACCATCAAACTTGAAAGGTTATAAACTCGATTTATTTCACCGCCAACATGAAAAACATTTATTGGTTGAGGCGACTGTTACATTCAGGCAGCATTTTCACAATAATTCATAAGCGATTTGAAATCATATTAAGAAATTTTATACACATACACAAACAGAATGTGTGTGTGATTGAGAGATAATAATAATAATAATAATAATAATAATAATAATAATAATAATAATAATAATAATAATAATAATAATAATAATGGTAGTAATTGAATTTCCATCTATTTCTATGATCAATGGTCAGCCTGTTTTGCTACATTGTATATTCATGAAAGCTGAAGCATTAGATGATTTACGCTATTTACACACACACACACACACACACACACACATATATATATATATATATATATATATATATATATATATATATTATCAAGAAAAGACTTCGCATTCAAGCACTCCCCCCGCCCCCCGCTTTTTTTCCTAAAAAAAAAAAATGCGGGAGGTATGTTGACTTGAGACTTTTTCTCCATCTTAAGCATATTGATGACACACGAAGAACAGTGTGCTTGTGATGCCTTAAAGTGTCGCTTTAATATATGGCGCCTTCTTTCTTCACATATTTTTTTTTTTTATCTGGAAGCTATGTTTAGCTCTCTGTGTGGGATCCCGGATATAGCTCTGCTTTATTGCCATGTTTGTGCCAGTTCCAGACTTTGCTCGATGTCAGAGAATGCCCGAGGAAGCGGCGAAAGATCTGACCCAGATGCGACCTAGGGGACAGAAATTAACAGAGAAAACAAAGACAGTACTTCGTTAATTATTGAAGAAATTCAAGGGAGGCAATGATTCAGGTCAACGTGAAAAACAATGCGGTCCAATAGCTTTTGGTGTCTTCTCAGTCCATCGTGGAGAAATCCATAGAGAAAGCAAAAACGCCACTACTCGAGGACAACTTGGTAGTGTCAGAGAATCGAAAAAGAGGCGCGTATCTGATGAAGCCCCAATATAGTCTAATTATTCATGATATTGAATTATTAGTGGTAGGATGGTGGAAGAAAAATCACTGCCGCATGAAATAGTCTTGAAATCTTTCCCACCAAAGACAGGGTTGAACAAAATCTTGTCTGATGTTAGGTTATCTACTTTGGGCTGTTACAAGTTCTGATCAATTAAATTGAGGGCAAATTGATTTTGCTGAACTTTCTCTGTAGTCTCTCTCTCTCTCTCTCTCTCTCTCTCTCTCTCTCTCTCTCTCTCTCTCTCTCTCTCTCTCTCTCTCTCTCTCTCTATTTTTTTTACAAGTTTGTTTTGCGTGTGGTAGGCTCATCAACCCTGGATGTTAAACCTTCCCAGAGCACACATGCCATTCATTGAGATCGTTGCGGTGGGCTCTTGAGTGCCAGGTTTTGCTCGATTGCTTGCAATCTTGGCGGCGAAATCCATGTCGGTATGGGAGTTGTAATGTGTGTGTGTGTTTGTATTTATGTAAGTGTGATGCATTACAGTGAAAAAGCAATGATGATTCTTGTGTGTGTTTGATGCCGATTATGAGGTAGTAATTGTATTTTTGTTTTGTTTTGTTTTTGGAACGCGTTCTTATCATGAAATAGAGAAAATTCTCACCGCTGTTGAACCACAACAATGTTGTAGTGTTCATATTCATTTGGGGAGAAATCTTGGTTGGCTTGCGTCAAGCTGTGGCTTGAAAATGTGATATTGGGTTTTCTATCTCTCTAGCTACGTCGCCAGAGAAAGGACCGAGAATGATTATTATTATTATTATTATTATTATTATTATTATTATTATTATTATTATTATTATTATTATTATTATTATTATTATTATTATTATTATTATTATTATTACCGTTCGAAATTCACAAGGCTCCATTTTATATTATCTCGCTTCGTCTGGCCTGAACCAGGCGACACCCATTTTTTTTTCATTTATCTAATTTATGTCAAGAAAACCAACACCAATCTGGCCACCACAGCTGACTATGAATATATAATAATGCATTAATCCACAATATTTGAAAACCGCATTATTTGCCACAGACTATTTATGTGTGTTTTTCTTGAAGACACGAATAATTATAATAGTGCGCGCTGTCTTTTCCAAGCCAAGCCCTTTGATGCCAGGGGACGAAAAGACAATTAATGCCATCCTTTGGTGCAATCTTATGGCGTGTCTTTGCGTTAATAAGTTCATGTCAGTTCGGTCCGTGCTTCTCGAGCTAAAACCGACTGCTCTAGAGCTTTGAATGTCGAGTGTGCACTCTAGGCGTAAAAGATCAAATTATTAGTTTCTTGCGAGTGAGTGCAGCGATGCGTATTTTTTTTTTCCTTTTTTTTTTTTTTTTACTTCTCATTTTACCTGTCGCATAATTATTGTGTCGCCTTAAAGTAATTCAATTTTCAATAGCTAGTTACCATTGCACCCCATGTTACATCATTTTTTGTACAAGTCTCTTTACAAACACTTCTATGATTGATATATTCCTCCAGCCTTGAGTGCTTGCTTTTACTGGAAAGTAGGTATCAGATTCAGATCTAGATCTGACTCGTTTCGAATTACCGATACTGACAATTCTTGATAGTAAAGCATAAATTTTTCCATGAAATCCTGCCTTGCGATGGTTCGAAACAGTTTTCGGAGGGAGCCAAAGTGTTTATCAAACTTACATTAAACCCCTTCCTTGGCTTGCCAAGTTTCTGATTCATTCTTCATTCTTAAATGTGTCATTCTGCATTCTCTTCCTCTTCCCGTTAAGCGCCCTTTGATATCCAGTGTCTTAGCGTTCTGTCTGCGCCCTTTCATATTCAGTGTCTAGCGTACTTTCTCCTCAGCCTCGCCCCATTGTCCGCAACTAGTCTGCAACATTTCTCAGTATCTGTACGGCAGATCTGGCTTGAGCTCCGTGTTACCTTTGAAGGACATGGCTGTCTTCGCCTATCATCTTTAGGCCGCATCCCAAAGCCTTTATTTTTCCTGAAGAAGAGCTCAGAATGGGCGCTCATGCGAGCAAGGTAATCGGATTTTTGCTTCTCTATTCAAGTCTGTCTTAGGACGAGATTTCACCCTCTCTGTTTCTACCATAGTTTGATTCCCCTTAGTCGCAGCCTGCTGAATAGATACCAGGAGATGCCTTCAAGCCCTGGGATTTTTCATTACACAGACAGTTTTATTTTCTATATTTTAAAATTTCTTTTTTTTTTTTTTTTTTGTATACTACAAAGATTGTGTAAAACGAAATTCAAATTAACCCGCTGACAGTGAATCGTTTGAACTAAAAGTTTGGTCTGAAGGATTTCTCGAACGGCGTCCGACAGGTTGTTTTGCTAAGCCTTGAGGATTTAAAAAAAGCACTGGATTTAATTCTCCCACTCGCTTAGGTCTTTGAAATATAAATCCCGGATGAAGCATTCTTCTCAAGGGCAAGTTAGTGATCTTTATCGAGCGCCATTAAAAAAAAAAAAAAAAAAATGCAAATCGTACCGATTAACGTGTCACCGTAATTCTGACGCCTGTACCTTCGGTACCGGTCACCCTAGCCACATATCGCCATAAATCGGCTGTCATTTCGAGGAAGCTTCAAATGAAAAGTTAACTTGATTGCGTGTCGACTCAGTCTCGCGATCTTTCGGAACGGGCCGAGCAAGGACGTTCCGAAATTGGGATTGTATTGGTTGGGTTAGATCTATACACTGTCTGGTTAGATGCGGGGTCTGTATCTGCTCAAGGCACTTCATGTGACGTCATAGATCCAGTCTTGCTATGCTGTATACGATCCTATACCTCTAGATCGGCTTGAACATTTCAGTATCTATATTTATAGAGAAGGGCTGATTGATTTACATTTAATGGCATTGTGGTCACCGTTATTTTCATACGTCGAAGTGGTGTTTGTACGGATGACAATGTAAGTTCTTGCGACTGTGACGCTAAAAATAGAGCCAACAACCGCGCTTTTGCGCATGCAACGATCCTTTTAAGTGCTAGGACCCAGTCGAGGCCAAAAACCCCATCCGCGATAATCAGATAACTGTCCGACTGTCCAGTTCGGACTCTTCTGACCAGGGCTAATCAGGGGCTTAGCCGGACGTGCGCGACAAATTGCCTGCCCGCCTTCGGTCAGATCTGGTCTTGTGTACAATGTTGGGCTTGACCATGCGATTCAATAACAAACGGCGAAAAGGCGTTGGCTCTGGCTGCTCCGATAATCTGTCACGATCGAATCTCTGATTGTGTGTCACTTTTTTTTTCTTTACCCGCCTTAAACTCTGCTCGAATGTTGAAGTGTTTCTTACCCCGTCGGTCTGTCTCGATCGAACCTGTGATTCGATCTATCTCTTTCTTTTTTTTTTTTCTGTTTCTTGTACTGAATATCTATTTTGGACAATTTCTGACACTCTTCTTTCTTCTTTCCACGTGTCAATCTATCTATCTATCTATCTATCTATCTATCTATCTATCTATCTATCTATCTATCTATCTATCTATCTATCTATCTATCTATCTATCTATCTATCTATCTATCTATCTATCTATCTATCTATCTATCTATCTATCTATCTTTCTTTCTTTCCTTCCTTTGTGAAGGTATGTATGTCGGTCTATGTGTCTACCTATTTGTATCCTAGCCTTTTCATTAGTTGCTCGCAGTTTAGAGAATTAGACAGCCGAAACGAGAAAAAAAATGGTGCATGACATGGCATTAGAAATTTACGGAAAATTTTACGAAAAAACAATGACAAGCAGATTCATTACAAGCTACGCAAAGCAACCCACAGAAAATGACACAGCGCGAAATAACACAGACACCAAACAACACGCTAAGAAAGAAAAAAAAAAAAACCAAGCATACACACTAACCCTCTAATAATTATGATTGAACCATCAAGATAATGACTTGTTGCGACAACGCTTCATCAACACACACGCTTAAAATGTTAAAGTGCACCGTTTTGATCGCATGCCCGTTAAGTTACATGTCCGAGGAAGCACAGCGTCGTTTCATTTATCAGATACAGAAATAGATATTTTTCATGCAGGCTAAAGATAAATTTAATCAGCACAAAGTGGTTTATCTTATCTATATTCACGGTTTAGTGAGTTATATATAGAGCATTGTTTAAGAGTGTCTAGCCCGATAGTTCTGTGGATTAAGGTATGACAAGACTTTTAAATCGTGTATGGTTTGTAGTCTTGTCGACTGTAAATAATACCGCTTTGTCCCTGGTTAAAACTCTGTGAGAGATCTACAGCACGTCAAACAATTTACATTCACTGGTTGATGGCCACAAAATTAAACTCTTCTGTGTTTTTTTTTTTTTTTTGTTTGTTTGTTTGTTCACTTTCCATAACCTGAAGGCCGGAGGAGAAAAATAATTTTGGAAAAAATCTCTTCACAATTTCATCGAAAACCAAGACCAATCTGTTAGGACTCGCATTTAAACTCAGAAGAGATAGAAGCAGCCAAATGGGCTTGCAAACACATTAACTTTATAGCAATTCACTTTGAGAAGCATCGCCTGTACATCGATTTTGATCTTGCGCTGTAGGGGACCGTCTAATACTCAGAATTCCTTAAGGTTATATTCTCCCGCTGCTTTTGTTTTCCACGATTTAAAAAAAAAAGAAAAGGAATTGGAATTCTCAACAATGCTGCCCGTAGCGTCGTGATGACGCCGTGACGGTAATGAATTTAACATTGGCTCGGGGGCGCCAAGGCGATGTATCGGGAGAGAACTTCTGCAGGTCCGAGCACAGAGGACTTCCGGGCTTTTTCAGAGACAAAGTTATTAATTTCTCTTTCCTATCATTCATTTCGATATTTGCAAAGAGACTCTTGCTTTTTTTTTCCCTTCTACAATCAGAACAGTTTTTGCCCATTACCCATTTCTCTGTATAAATCAATTTCAATATGCGCTTTAAATTTGTAAAAACTGAATCGACGTTGGTGACTAAACTGAGTCCTGATTTCGTCATACTGTCATTCATGATCGGCCATTTCTTTCGAAAGACAAAGTATATAATTATTCAGTCCCACTCTTTTTTAACCTTTTATAAGCAGAGTTTCACAAAACAAAAAAGAAAAAATATAACAAAATAGAAACTCAAACACAAGTCAAGGGGTAAAAGGAAAACGATTCCAGTAATAAAAAAAAACCAAAAGCGATATGCGAGAAAACCGTAGGTTCTAATATATTTCGCTTTATTGCCTGATAACATTACACTCCTGATAACACCAGTAATGAATTTGCGTACAATAAATTTCAATGAAACTTTTATCTGTCATAATTTAATTTCTTATAATGCTCTGCTTCAAAGAACGCCAGATAAGATTGTTTTGCTCTCCGTGAACTAAATGTGTCTGCAATTGATAAAATAATCCAAAATCATAATATCTGGGTTTACAAAGAAATAGATGCTATTGTTGCATATCATTAGAGGCTAATATTGAAATTTAAAAATTTAATCTCTTACACACTTAGATTTTTATTTTAACTACATAATAATATCTGATTAAGATGAGTTCAGTCTTTGATCTGTATAAATGCATGATAAACTGTGTGCTTTCTATTGATTTGAAAAATGTCTTACAGACCTAATAATGGAAAAAAATATCGTCTGTTTTTCGTCAATTTTTCAATCTATGTGTGTGGTATTGTTAAAGGAAAGGGACCACTAAATTTTTACGAATCTAACTCTCCTTTTTTAAAATGGAAAAGTAGGAGAAATATAAACAAACTATTCGCGACACTGCTTTTGTGATATATGGAAAGTTCTACCAAACCAGTGTTTGATGCACGGATTTTTAAGACAGAACTAGAAGCCATAAAAAGGCAGTAAATAAATTGCGTTGCAGGAAAACAGATACCGTAGACAATTCATACACTGGAAATGATTCTAGGCGACTCGGAATCCGTATTGAGGGAACTAGGAAATTGCACAGATTTTGTAGCACGCAGTTATTTTCGGGCGAAAGCATTAGGAATAAAGAGAGAAATCTGTGTATTACGAAGAAAGCTCATTGAAAGCAAAGCATTAGACATAGATTGCTAGGAAATCCCAAGAGGTTTGATGATATGGGAATGAATACCCGCAAGGAAATGATTTGTCCAAGGGGAAAAAAAATGAAAGACACAGAATGACCATTTTTCACACAGTTCTGTTTTTGATTGTAATTAAAATATGACTACAAATTTTGCGAAACTTTCTCTCTCTCTCTCTCTCTCTCTCTCTCTCTCTCTCTCTCTCTCTCTCTCTCTCTCTCTCTCTCTCTCTCTCTCTCTCTCTCTCTCTCTCTCTCTCTCTCTCTCTCTCTCTCTCTCCCCCCCACCCACCCCCACGAAGAGCAAAGTAATTACTAATTGTCATTTTATGTCCACGGCGACTCCTTTGTACTATCAATTGCCAAACACATGCTAGACCCGTCTAAAATCATTTTATTTGAATTTCTTAAAGTAATTATCATCATCATCAAAAAAAAAAAAAAAAAAAAAAAAAAAAAAATTTTCAATAAAGATGGCATAAAATTATTCGTTTCTAGTTGTTCACTTTCTGTGGGATTTGTCGCGATTCAGATTTATCCCACGTTACAGTGCAATGAATATTGTTATTTCATGATATTTCCATCACCCCATTTTACGACTTGCCGTTGAAGTTGTATCATACTGGTTCATGCCATTGCCATATGACTACGAGAAGGCACTGGTTGCTGGTTGGTGCACACCTGAATTTATAGCAACCACCTGGTCGTAGGAAACTTTAGTACCTTCTCAAGAGGCAGAACCAGATTATCTATGTAACTATGTTCCCATGATTTTGTTTACCCACACTTATTTGTCAGAGGTACCTTTTATTGCATGTTTCTGGGGGGAAAAAAAGAACAAAAAACCAAACAAACTAAAAAGACAACAACAACAAAAAAACAACACATCATTTATTTGATTTATGAACATGTTCGAGAAATGGTTATGAATGAAAAACCTGTATTTTAAATATTTATGTTGTTTGGTCTTCTTGTTTTACATTGGATATTAGTTGCTTAACTATTGCATATTACATTGTGTTATAATAGAGATTCGATTATTTCGGAAATATATAGTTTTATACTGATAGACATACTTACAACACACGCTCACTTTACTTTAAAGTAGTGCTTAGATACATAGTGTATGTGTTTAAAGTGCACGTTGAGATAACTATACAAACATACAGGAGTAGATCAAGGATGGAGATTGAGAACGATTGAGAAACACAGAAAAGGCAGATAAAGACAGCAAGAAGATATACAGGGAGAAGAAAGAAGGGGAGGGAGATAAAAGAGACTGAGAGGAAGGTAGACTGAGAGAAAGAGAGAGAGAGACACACACACACACACAGCTATAAAAACGGGGGAGGGGGAAAAAAAAGGGGGGGGGGGAGTAGTCAGTATTAGTTTGATTGACAATTTGCATGTATATTGACTGAGATATGAATATTCATCGCCTTTCCTCAATGGAGTAGAAACCCCCGGCCGTCAATCGTCACGGAAGGAAAACAATGGTCCAGACGTTGGGGATTATGCATACATTTTACAATGTTTGCGATTCTTTTCAACCTATAAATCTACATCTAGATCCAAAGCCCAGTTCTTCAAGTCCGCGCCCAAAGTACTCTTTGCTTTTTATTTTTATTTTATTTTCTTTAATATATATTTTATTGAAGCCACCACAACCTGTTGGCTCGGAGGGGCTTTTTCGATTATTTACAGAGTGATACGTAAATAAAGCTCTGTTTGATGCATTCAGCTCCGTCAATATTTATTTTGTTGCAGGAAGAAAAAAAAAAGAACATGTATCACGAGAAGGACCAAAAAATGCGTCGATCTTTTGCTGTTTTAACGGCCAGACTGAAGAAACGCAAAGATATGGAACAAACGTTAACGTGGCGAATGCTAATTCATACGGTTGAAATGAAAACCGACAAAAGGTTGAGATAACTCCTACAAGCTTGTCTTGAATGTAATTTTTTCTCCTTTTTTGTCGTGAATTTTCTAAAGCTTTGTAATACAAAACTTGATTGTGAAGGAAAGCTATTTTGAATGTGTTACGGAAGAAAGCATTTATTATTGTTGCAGAATTACAGATACCTTGAGTAAATAATTCTGTTGCAGTTGCATGACAGTGTTTACGCTCGTATCATTGAATGTCCTTCTTTAGGCAAAACCTTTTGTGACTTTTCACCCGCAATTTGAGAAGCGATTGTAGCAAAAAGCGGCTCCTTCGGTGTAAATCGAACATAGGTTTTACTTTACTTGTTACTCAAACTTAGAAAGAAAATTGCAAAAAAAAAAAGATCAGCTTTTTGAAAGACAAAGTCATAAAATATTAAACAGACTTTCTCTTTCTGAGAAAATGGGGGGAATATTTTGAGTGTGATCACAGTCAGCTAGCTGCTGGCAGTTTTAGTTACTGATAAGATTGTGATCAACTGCTTTGTCAAGATTTGAGTGGTCGGAGGAGGAAAAGGAGGGGATGGAAAGAAGAAAGTGGGATTGGGAGCTCAACGAGTTTCGGTTCTTTCTTTCAATTTGCCAAGGATCGTTTGATGCATTGTATGAATTTTTGTTCAATTCCAGTAGAGCCAGAAGAGACGTCAAGATTCCATCATCGAAGGCCCGTGTCGGGTGGGGAGAAACTGGAAAGGTGTGTCCCCGAGACCACTAATTCGTGGAAGCCGAAACAGCTGAAAAGTGAAAACAACACTTATGTAAACGTTAAATTTCTCTAATTGATTTTATATTGTAATAAAATCAATGATAATACGAAATAACGAAAGTGAGGAGGAAAAAAGGGCAATGCTCTGGACTATGATTTGAGCAAGGTTTATAAAAAGGTAAAATAAAGTGTGGTCCATATGTTTAAGTTTGGTATAATGGCCTCTTGTAAAGGGACCTTGCCTGATCTCAGGGCAGGTGTTCTAACACTCACAAATGGACACTCCTTTAAGTTTGGTGGAGAGTTTTAAAGTAAATCATCATTTTGGAAGCTTAGCTTTTTTATTTTCAAGGATCGGTCGATGTCCATAAAAATATTAACCAGGATAATTATTCTTTTCTTTGATGCTCTCTGCGTCCATTGGCGCATCTCTGTCAAACCATACAATTTTAACATGTTTGGAGAAGCAATATCGGCTGAGATCAAGATGTAGATCTTCTTGGGACGTTTTCACGATTTCACATGAGAAATCGCGCTGTTTGAGGAAAATACTCCCCAGACCTCCCATTGAGCTCCAGAAGCACACACAAAGTCGAGAGCTAGTTCAATATGAGGGGCCAAGCACTCCACACTTAACTCTTTTCTTCCCAAGGAATTGGCGTGTACGTCATGTTAAGGACCTTTTCCTTGAAATGGTGCTGAAGCAAGAGAATATATTTTGTGTTTGTGTGTATATGGAGGAGAAGGGTAACAAGCGAATGAGTGGGGCTGGAAAGGGGGCTAGATTTGATGCGAATTCAAAATTAATGTTATTCCTAAAACCTTTATTCTTTTTTTTTAAAATTATTAGTGGTCATTTTGTAAGAACATAAATTATGTGATGCAAAGACTGTATTATACCTGTATGAATAATTTTGAAGCCACATCACACATCAATTAACCTCTCATAGTATGATGTGTATTCTAAAACATCTGCCGTTTTACGTCTGAAATTGAAAATAGTTATGATTTTGCTCTTTCGCAAAACACTAATTTCTGACCCAACAGCCCCCCCCCCTCCCCCCAAAAAAAAAGGGGGGAAAAAAGAATATTACCATAAAATTTAATTGTAGTAGTAGTAGTAGTAGTAGTAGCAGTAGCAGTAGCAGTAGCAGTAGCAGTAGCAGTAGTAGTAGTAGTAGCAGCAGCAGCAGCAGCAGCAGCAGCACAAAAAGTACTGAGGAATCATGTCGCAAGGGTACATAGCGTTAATACTTTCTACATAATAGATTGAAAGACTTCAAAGTAATACATATATTGTATTTCTCAAGGGCTTTTTAGAGAACGAGCTAGGTGCATGCTATTTTCGAACAAACATTTTTTTTTTCGCCAGCGCTCTAATCCTTTATTAGATGGCCCGGTACATGCATCGAATCACATGAAAAGAAAGTAGGCCTATAGGGCCAACCGGATTCAAACTAATTAAAAAAAAAAAAAAAATTAATAATAGTTGCATAACCTTTGACTTTACTGAACTTAGTTCTCAGCCTACTCAGAGCTGGACGTGTGCTCAACTGACTTTCAGTTATAAAAATCTCAAAGTTAAAGAAAACCAAAGACAGGGACAATATAATATTGTACAAGAAAATCAAATAAATGTAAAGAAAAGGGGAGCGTGTGTGTGTGTAAAAATGGGGGGGGGGGAGGGGGGGAAGGGGGAAAGAAGGAAGCTAAGAAACCAAAATGTAATGGAAAGAAAACTTTAGCATAGTAAAATTCCACTTCTTTCAAACCTGTGAGATAATACAATCTGCGATGTGAACTAATGTTTTCCACGGCATAGGGATGTAAAACACCACCGTCTCCTTTACCCCCCCCCCCCTCCTTACCCCACCCCCCACACACACATTAGTTTATAAACCGCCGTGGGAACAAATTTCATTTGTTATTGTTTTTTTTTTTTAATTTGCATGATCGTGTTTGTGTTTTATAGCTTTTTTCGTTTTGTAATTGTCATTCCCTTTTCCTTTCTCTTTTATCGTTCTTCCTTTTTTTTTTTTTACATTATGTCTTTATGAGAGGCGTTTCTAGTCAAGATGCGGACAGGTAAGAAGAGGTGAGAGGGAGGAGGGAGACAAGTGAGGTGGCCGTAAGGTTAGCTCACGGACCGTAACAGCACAGGTAAAACCACTCAACGCTAACGGTAGGCACTCTAGTCAAGCTCTCTAGCTTTATCAGTAAAATAATCCCCTCGAGTGGCCGTGGCACTACAGTGACCCCCGCGATGCCATTTCGCATGAACGCAGGTATTTTCAGCCATCCCCTATAAGCGCCTGGGTCCGTGGTTATTTTTATTAAGTTGTACGGATGGATTCTGACATGTTTTTCTTTTTTGGTATTGTTACGGTTAATGCAGAGGGGAATGAGGTATTAGAGCGACGCGGTCGAACGTTGCATTACAATGGAAGATAATCCGAAAGTGGAGCATTGTTATTTGAAGAAACACAGGTGCACGCGTTGCTTTTTTTTTTTCTTTTTTTTTCGCGATTTCGTCAAGTGTTGTCTCAATTGTGATTCCTAAAACGCGATTTCATCACAATTTCAACGTTAAAATTAGAACAAGGTCAGATGATTCGCCTTTAACTCATAAGAGCGTGACTTTACATAACACACAAGTGTTTATTTTTTCGTGTTTGCAGCACAACGCAGTCATTTATCTTATATATAAATACGTGAGAGAGGTTGGCGTAATAAATGAAGAAGATTTAAGATTAAGAAAAAAAACAAGAAAAACAAAACAAAAATCTTATCATTGGTCTCAATAGCCCTTTTTTAAGTTTAAATGATGCATGCATCTATACAACTTTGGGTTTTATTCCTTTTTCTATGATTTCATAACCCTTTTTTTTTTGCATGTGTGTATTTGTAATTAAAAAAAATGGGAAGGGTGTGTGTGTGTGTGTGGGGGGGGTTAGTGGATGATGACTACATCAAGATCATCTCGCACACACCGGTGTGACGTCAAGTGCTCCCCTCCTCCCTTTAAACCACTCCAACGTAAACAGAGCAGGTGAAGTGTCCAGATCTAGCACAGTGGCCAGCAGCTGCGAGCATACGAGCACCGACGTGTCACAACTCTCTAGTCTATCTCCCACGCATCCCCACTTCCAGCTCTACGAGAAGTTACAAGAGCCGCGCCACATTCTTGCGGACCTTGCGAGTTGCTTAGGATCCTGACCCTGCAGCTTAGTGTTGTCCCCTCATCGATACTGACCTAGATCTAGATCTTTCTACTTGTAGCAACTTAACCCCAGGTTATTGGGGACTCTCAAAGCTTTGTTGCAGTATGGTAGACCGGCTGAAGTTGTTACCGGTCGCTGTTAGTGAGAAAGATCCCGTCATCGATCATATATACCGACCATCGTGCTGTTTGTTTGTATTTGATCAGGAAAGAGGTCTTTCTTTCTTTCTTTCCTTCGTTCGCCTTCTATCCTTTTTTTTTTTAGTTTGAAACTAGTAATTGGTGTTGATATAAGAAGCGTCGGGGAAAAGAAAGGGCATAAAAGGAACCCATCTCTTCTCCCCACCCCCACCCCCTTCTTTCTCTCTCTCTCTCTCTCTCTCTCTCTCTCTCTCTCTCTCTCTCTCTCTCTCTCTCTCTCTCTCTCCGTCCCTCCCCCGCCCCTCCGCCTCATCTTCCTGTTATCGCTTTCTTCCACTGACCCGTAGTCCTCCTCAGTTCATAGCGGTATTGTACCGAAAAATTAAACAATGCGATCAATTAGATCAAATGCGATCCGAAAAATTTTACAACAATCCTCATGACATTCTCTTCGCGAGGAAATCGTTCTCACTACCGGCCTTTTTAAGATTACATGAAATGCAAGTTCATCAACCCTTAAAATATCCATAGAGCCCATGACCCGTTTCTGCCATTCCTTTGTTTATATAACAAGAGTAAACACAATGTAAACCTATCGGGCTTTTCTTTCACAATTTTCTCTGACAGTGCACTTTCAAAAAAGGAATGGGGAAACTGCATTATGTCCGAGGGATTGCTTTGAGGTTTGTTCTGAAAACTCTATTTTTGTTCTAAAAAGTTAGACATTATCTAAACCTGTCGGTAGCTCTAAGATTAAGACTGATGTGCCGTTATCAACCCTCCTGAGTTTGGTGTCTCTGGATGGAATGCGTTCAGGAGTGCCTTTTGTCAGGTTTTATTGGAATGAACTTTTCTTTTAAACTAGAATCTTGTTGGTTACATCCTGCTCGCCGAGACTGCTGTACTTATTGAACTCCCCATCTCTCTCTCTCTCTCTCTCTCTCTCTCTCTCTCTCTCTCTCTCTCTCTCTCTCTCTCTCTCTCTCTCTCTCTCTCTCTCTCACATCAATTACCCTCTGTGCTAGCAATTTGCTACAGCAACTCGCGTCCACTCGCCTATATCTTTCAGGCCTTTATTATTTTGTTATAAATAATGATGATGATGATGATGATGATGATGATGATGATGATGTTGATGATGATGATTGCAATTTTTTGTGATAACATTCTGCATTGCATGAACCTTTGGTACTCATAATTGTGCAAACTCAAGTTTTGCACCAAACATGCCGACCACAATTTTTTTTTTATTATTGAGAAGCCGTAAAGGGCAGGAAATGAATGTCTTAAAACCTTTTGTCAGGTTTTATTGGAATGAATTTTTCTTTAAAACTAGAATCTTGTTGGTTACATCCTGCTCGCAGAGAATGCTGTGCTTATTGAACTCATCTCTCTCTCTCTCTCTCTCTCTCTCTCTCTCTCTCTCTCTCTCTCTCTCTCTCTCTCACACACACACACACACACACACACCAATTATCCTCTGTGCTAGCAATTTGCTACAGCAACTCGCGTCCACTCGCCTATATCTTTCAGGCCTTTATTATTTTGTAATAAATAATGATGATGATGATGATGATGATGATGATGACTGCAATTTTTTGTGATAACATTCTGCATTGCATGAACCTTTGGTACTCATAATTGTTCAAACCCAAGATGTGCACCAAACATGCCTACAGGTCACAACTTTTTTAATGGAGAAACCGTAAAGTGTAGGAAATGAATATCTTAACGAACAGAAAAGAAAAACAAACCCATAAGCAACATGCCGATATTTGTGTGCTTGGTGCAACATCTGTCGTCTAGCAAATAAACCGGGGCTGCACCTATTCTTTTCTAGTTCTTCCTTTCTCCTCTTCGCAATCTACCAAAATAGATTTCTTGTAAAAGGATGCTTATTGTTCTTCCCAACGCTAACCTGTTATCCAGCTAGCCTCAGACCAGCCAGGCCAAATTTTAACTGGCCCTTCCTGATACCTGAGGATCTGCCCCGTCAGGTAACGACAATGCATTCTTTTTTATGATACAACCGGGCAAGAATGCAAGCGGGCACGCCTTTGAGAACTGTGTTTATTTTATACTGAGAGGAAAGAATCCCTTTCTAATTAATTTTAAGGTATGCCCTATCAATTAGACTCTCTAAACTGAATCGGTGCAAAAATGTTTCCAGTAAATTAAATGCGCCCCGTGGTATATGGATGTTGCGCTCATTTGCCATAGAAGGTCATTTATGAAAACGTCTAAATAAAAAAAAAATAGAAAGAAATTGTAAAGCGCACAATGCCTTGGACAAGTTATAATTTGAGTGGCAATTTTTCAAAAGAAACGATTTTTTTCCCTCTCTCAAGAATGTGCTTGTAAATAGACCGTCTATAAATTTAGTATCCTAAAAAACATTTCAGATCACATTAAGTGGACAAACACTATAAACGCCAGAGCTGGTCATATTAATCATTTTCTTTTTAACCAAGAAACCACACAGACTTCTCTTCTGCCTCTGGCTAGAGTCTCCCTGGTAACACGGGCTTAGGAATTCTAGGTGTGTGTTTGTGTGTGTGTGTGGGGGGGGTCTTATCAGGAACTTTCTCATATATTGTGCACCCAGAACAAACTGCAGATGTTTTAGGGCGGGCAAGAAAAGAATTCCAAGTAGCAGAACGAATATGGCGACATCCGCCGTACCAAAATCACTCCACTGGCGACGAGATAATAATTCCACAGAGAGCAGCAGAATGATGAAACACAGTGCAGTATGGCTGGTGTGAGATCAGACTTGCGATAGAAACACCACGGGCGACTTTTTCCTCTCGCTACTTTCTTCGAGTGGTTTCAGTGCTTAGGTGAAATTTTATACGTATGAAAACATCTTCCGTGTGAATTTCCAAAATTGCAGCATTGGAAAAGGTGGCTGCTGCATTTTTTTCTCCCTTTATTTTTATTACTTTTTTTTTCGTTTTTGTTGTGTAATCTCTTTGGTAAGCACCCTGTCTCCAAAGATTATGTGAGAAGTTAAAGGTTGGGGGCTGATAGTAGGACCGCGTCTGTAGATAAGGCGATTTTCTCCTCTGGCCCATGGGAACCTCAAAGTTATGATGAAAACGTTTAAAAAAATGAATGAGAAAAAATATATTTGAACTTGGCCATCCTTATCTTTTTAAGTTCATAGTGTCAGACTTATGTGTACGTTTGGTTTTCAAATTGCTAGGATGTAACCTTGAGATTGCCTTCTCTCTCTCTCTCTCTCTCTCTCTCTCTCTCTCTCTCTCTCTCTCTCTCTCTCTCTCTCTCTCTCTCTCTCTCTCCCAATGGGGCATGCTCTACTAGCTTGTTTTTTTTTCTTTCAGGTTTTCATAGCAAACTTTAGGCTAGCACAGTATGGGAAGATTATTTGTGGATATGGTACATCCATCAACCCATGACGTTTTCATATAAAGACTCTGTTATAGGGTGTTTTTCCCCCCTACTGCAAGATGTGTCAAAAGTGAGTCCGTGTGAGCAACTTTCGCAGACTTCAGAATCTGTGCTCTGCTTGTAAATAGCACTGGCACTGCAAATAATGAAATGTTTCCATCTAAATCGTTTTCAAAATTTGAAATATTCTCTACACAAGATATAAAGAAAAGTTAAAAAAAAAAAAAAAAAAAAAAAAATTTGAAATATTCTCTACACAAGATATAAAGAAAAGTTAAAAAAAAAAAAGCAAAAGGCTAAATGCTGCAGCTGTTGCTTCAAAAAAAAAAAAAAAAACAAAACAAAAAAAAAAAAAAAAAACCAAAAAACAAAACCGAACTATCACACGCGAATCCCGAACACGATATTTTAGCTTTCAGTGCCTACACTTTCAAGAGAAATATCAATATTTTTCAGTTCACAGCTGGGAGTACCATCAACATTTATTCTAATTCCTCAGCAAGCAACTCCTCATTCCCAAAACTAGTTTCAGGATGTTGATGAAAGCTGGCTGATGTTCTAATATATAAATTAGAGCCCCTAGGGCGTCATCTGGAGCGGTTTGACCCAGCGCTTTATTACGAAATTACAGAAACCTCTCAGTATCTTTTTAATTTTCTTTGCCTGTGTCTGTATCTCTGTGTCTATATCTCTGTCTCTGTCTGCCATTCTGTCTGTCTCTGTACTAGCTAAATGCCTGGTTGCTTATTTAAAACAATAAAAAGTGTGCTCTTACTCTCACTCTTACACGTTTCACTCTCACTTCCCTAACTTCCAAATTTTGTAAAGAGCTCTTTAAATTATATGTTTTTTTTTCATTTTGCCTATAATTATTCTCTTTTTTTAACATGCTAAATCCCAACTTATAAAATCCAAGTAAAAAGTTTTCACTGCTTTTTTCAAATTATATATGATAAAATCATGATTGTTCCGAAAACTTGTCTTGATCTTAAATGCGTAATGTCTCGTTTTGAAATAAATACTATCAATCTATACAAAGACGACGCCAAACACTCTCAAACTCTTTCACAGAAGAATAATTCTGTTCTTTATCAGCCGACTGTCTACATCTGTTGTACATGTTCATGTTTTTGTTTGACTGATATATTATTGTATTCGTCGAAACGGATGTGCCTTATACCTCAAGGCGCCCACCCCCTTTAGGATTTTTTTCTAAGGTCAGTGACAGTCTGGAGCCGGGCTTGTATTTTTTATGTGTGTCGGTGTCGCCTGACATGCACCAGCTCGTTCTTTTGGTGAAAGTCTCTGAAGTCTGGATTAAGTCTTCCTCTGGAAAAAAAATTTGGCATTCGCCCGTCTGCGGTGCATGGCGCTACGCGGGGTCCCTATTGTCACCGAATGCTTGCAAACCTACGGGTGAATGGACGTGTAACCTGTTTGGGCGAAGGCCGTCGATTATTATCCAATTAAAGGTTTAACAACGATTTAGGGAGAGGATTGTTTTTTGTTTTTTTTTTTGTTTGTTTTTTTGTTTTTTTTTGTTTTGCTTTTTTGTTCATAATGAAAGATTAATTTGGGAAGATTCAGGATGGAAATAATAAAAAAAAAGAGAGAAAGGCAAGCAGAGAGATATAGAATTAGATCTATGTATAGTTAGATGATAGATAGATTTATAGATAGAGAAAATAAGGGAACTTGAAAAGTATTTCCGAGCTAAAAGAGGAATAAAGAGGAGGGAAAAGGGGAGGGAGGGAGAGAGAGAGAGAGAGAGAGAGAGAGAGAGAGAGAGAGAGAGAGAGAGAGAGAGAGAGAGAGAGAGAGAGAGAGAGAGAGAGAGAGAGAGAGAGAGAGAGAGAGAGAGAGAGAGAGAGAGAGAGAAGGGGATTTGAAAAGGGGGGGTAAGAAATTGCACTTTGTTGATTTTTTACTTGGATTTTATGAAGAAATAAAATGTTATTTTTGGAATCCAGTTGTAAAGGATGGACATAATTATCAAAAAGTAATCGTCGTCCAAGACTTTTTCTCACAGTGAATGCATCAGGCATGCACAAAGAAAAAGATTTAACGATAAAATTAATTATGACCTGCATGCCTTGTACTGTTTTTCTTTGCGGTAAACAAAGGGACTTTCTCCTTTTATCTTAACATGATACGATCTTTACATTCCATTTCGGTATTTCACATGCATGCGATAAATTCCTACCGGACTAAAGAGCAAGCATTAATAATATACTCAATACTGCAGTTCCTTGTAATTACGATGCACATCTCGCTAGCTTTATATTGAATAGTTAAATAGTGTTGTTTTTATAACGAAGGTCTTTTGCTCTATTTTGGTTTTAAGATGTTAAGGAGAGATAGTTGTTATGAGTGGGGACAGAGTGGCATCGTGCAATGGTGCTGCGCTTTGTACTTCGAGTTATTTTGAACCTGCCTAAGACTGAGAGAAACTCCGGCGATGTTAACTGATATAAATCTCTTTCTGCTGCTGCTGCCACGCTAGCTGCTATAATAATAAAGGAAGGAAAAACAGAAAAACGCGGTCCAGATCATGAAGGAAAGAAAAACAGAAAAACGCGGTCCAGATCATGAAGGAAAGAAAAAAAAAAACAAAAAAAAAAAAACGCGTTCCAGATCATGAAAATCAAAGAGAGGTAAGACTTATTTCTTCTTTATAAGAACTAACACGTCGAGCATTTAGATACATGTTTTTAAAGCCAGTTTGGTCTGCACCATCAGCAAAATAATGATTGGCATTACATGCTATTGTTTCGAAAAAGACAACGAAAGTAAGACTAGTATTTATCCGAATAGAAGGAAAAAAAATCTGCACTCTTCTAATTTTGTGCCAATACTCAAGAGGTTCATTTAGCAATTGATAAGGTATTAGCTTAATATTGGAAAAGGGAAGAAAAGGAAAAAAATAAATAAACCAAAACCAAAGAAACAATTGAAAAAAAAAAAACATTTAGATGCTTACACAGATACCCGGTACGAATATGAAAGAAATAGATGTGCGCGAAAACACACAAAAGAGCAGTTTTCAACCGAGATATTTTGACAAGAGAAAAAAGCAGACCTATCTCTTACTACACAAGGCCTTTTGTGACAATCTTAAAACAACGAGTTTCTTTGGGTAATAAATAAAGGGACGAGATTTTCCCCAGATGCCCCCTGAGGAGGGGATGCATCGAATTAATTGCCTTCCGGTGTATTCAAACACAGGAAGTGGATAATGCGATAGGCGGTGCGGGAGATGCCTTGTGCACCTGTAACAAAACTGGGTTTTCACTTGTTACGTCAGGTCGATAAGGTTGACAAAGAATGGGCCGTTGTCGAAATCTGTTTAAACCGTCCACAAAACTACAGATAAGTTGGTATCAGATTTTAGGAGGTGTCTTTGTGAACTCGAACTCGACGTCAGCACATGCATATCCAACAATCGACATAAAACTTCATAGAAAATGAAAGAAGGTGGAAAAAAAGAGAACTAGCCTGATAAAAAGGATCGATGCAAGGGAAGACCAGCTTATTATAGTTCGAAATAAATATAGCGCTCTTTTTGTATTATCCATCGCATTGGATGGCAGGAAATTTGATGCCGAGAGCCACTAGACCCTCTTGTTTGGCGTACTTAAAAGAATTGTCAAGTAAATAGCCTTGGAAATGTTAAAGCAATCCTTTTGTGTATTGTTACTGATACAAAATGAAAGAGCCTTGGTTTAAACAGACAATTTATACAATGAACATGATAACAACTTATTCTTGTTTATGGATGCCGTCTTTCACCGACTATCAACACCCTTTGTCGCTCTTCCATTTTCCATTTTTTTCACCTACCTCCTCCTCCTCCTCTCTCTCTCTCTCTCTCCCTCCCCCTTCCCCCCCTTATTTCCTCTCATTTCTTCCTTTTACCTGTTTGCTATTCATACACGACTGATATCGAGTATCTCATGGTGATGCTCTCAGAAGATCAATAAAGCTTCCTTTTATACATGTTTCTTTACTTTTTACTTTTTCTTCTAATAATTGGAATGATCCTGTGCATGTCTGAAGTTTGCCTTTTGTTTTATTTTCTTTGTTCTACACGCACCTGCGCTCGGTGTGTTTCATTTTTCATACAATTAATCTAAAACTTTCCCAAGACCGATCGAAAACATCCATCAAAACTCTTTGCTCACCGCCCAGAAAATTCTATACAAACAAATGAAAAAAAAAAAAAAACCTGAAAAGTAATTTGTTTGGATACAGCAATCACTTGGTAAACAAACAAAGACAACCGGAGGCCGGCGCAATCTTAAAAAACAGTAATCACGAGCCGCTGTCTCACACCGTCTCCCACTCAAGACTTTTTCAGATCGTCTGCCTAGGTTCATCTCGTCTGCCCAAACACTGATCACTG
>JAWDGP010002127.1:135000-162500 GCA_033675545.1 Elysia crispata | reverse complement strand
ACCCTTCTTCCATTCTTTTTCTCAACCTATTGGGAGTCGCCTGAATAATAATAATAATAATAATAATAATAATAATAATAATAATAATAATAATAATAATAATAATAATAATAATAATAATAATAATAATAATAATAATAATAATAATAATAATAATAATAATAATAATAATAATAATAAAGAATGAAAAGTTAGGGCAATTTTGCAATGTCAGACAATGAAAAGGGAAAAAAAAAAAAATAACCTTTGATCATAAAGTTTAAAAAATATCGAGACGTTGTCGGTGTGCCTGACATTGTCAGCGTTAATACTCAACGTTTGTTACTACAAGACGAGGACTGTACAGCTGCCATTATTTTTGTACTCATGGTTTACTCCTAATCTTCTACAAGACCCAGAACTTTACAACAACCATTATTTGAAGCCGTTATTTACATCTCGCGTAACACCCGACGAACACGATTCATAATGCGAACCATACGCTCTCTCTCTCTCTCTCTCTCTCTCTCTCTCTCTCTCTCTCTCTCTCTCTCTCTCTCTCTCTCTCTCGCTTTACCTCAGGGATCGCAGCGCTACATCCCGTAATGACCTAAGAAATACCATTAAACGGCCTCGTAACCCTTCCCAAGCTCTTACTCACCCAGAGGTCTCAAGCTCTTCTCACACGCACGTGCACCGCTAAGTTCAACTTTCTTTCGGGAAGCGAGAATGATTCTCGGAAACCTGGCCCGCCGCCGCCGTCATGGTGGAGACGGTCCACACAGAGCGAAGTGTAACAGGATTAATGGGGGGAGGGAGACTTTTCCGAGAGCAGCTGGTCGATAGTTTTGAGAATAAATCAATCGGGTTACTTTCGCTTGTCTCGTCGATCATGTTTTGGGAGCGTTTTTAAGTTGAAGGGAAGTAAAGGTTCTCTTCCATCTGGCCTGGAAGTGAATAAACCTATTTTAAATGTGTAAGTCAAGAAATTCAGCTTGAAAATATTGATTGAAGGACTCCCTTCTAAAGTATATAAGGGCGACTGCTATGTTGTTGGGGAGGCAGATTTTGAATATTCGCTGCTGTACTTAATGTTATATAAAAAAGCAATAATAATAATAATAATAATAATAATAATAATAATAATAATAATAATAATAATAATAATAATAATAATAATAATAATAATAATAAACGCACAGTGTGCTGCTGAGTGTCAGTCCCAATGCTCTGAGTAATATACCAAAAAAAAAAAAAAAAAAAAAAAAAAAAAAAAATGGAAACGAAAAGGATTCAAATCGACTTCCGATTCCAGACGTGGACGCTTTGAGGACAGTCACTATAAACTTATCTCAATTTGTGTTTGTGAGTTATTGCCTTTTTTTAAAATTAACAAATTAATTTTTTAACATCTTTAGTGCATTAATGGCTGTCAAGAGATTACGCTTGAGAAACATACATTTTTTTTTTTGACCCAGCGTATTTGAAAGGTCTCTTTGACCTGCACTTCATCATAAAATATGATCTTCCCCGTTCCAAACGAGGTTTACGCGACATTTTTTAAAATTCATTTTATCCGTTTCAGGAATATTTTGCGTTCCGATAACGCTAACCTATCATCGTGCAGTTTCCTAAATAAAGATACGCGGCTTAGCATTGCGAAGAAATGTCGGGGGGAAAAATTGTGATGTCACTTTAGATTCCAGACATCCTGACGATTGCTATCAGGCCCCAGACCATCTTATCACAGGACAATCAGCCCCCTGAAATAAACAAACTTTTACATAAGTCAAAGCTTTCTGTTCCATGAACTTCTTTAAAATTTGCAGATGAAGATACTGAGCAAATTTTTAGCGTCTATTCAGGACAGAATGTTCCTAAATCCATAATCGTTTCCGCTGGAAATTTATATTCTGAGAAGTGTGTGCAGTGCTGAATATCGGGTGTCTGGCCAATACTACGACCGCCAAGGTAAAGATACACCACGATAACATTGTGAAGAAAATAAGTCGGGAGGAAACATTGTGATGTCACTTCAAGGCTTCCGTTTCTAGACAACCTGATGACAACATTAATGGCCAGGCCCTATCAGTATCACCAGTCTTTCACCTGCAGTTCTGTATTAGTTGCTGCAGTTGCCTGTTTGCACCAGATTTGATTTGCTTCTTACCAAAAAAAAACAAACAAAAAAACAAAACAAAACAAAAAACATCCAGCAGTCGTGTAGATCTAGAGAGATTTTTCCCTAGTTCCACATCTTAAAACACTTTTCTTTTTCATTGAGAGTTAAGTACCATTATGTCATAGGGGAATTTGAACTGTGACCATTTTTTTAATCCTATTTAACGGTAAGATTAAGAAAGAGTCATGTTGTCATTATTTCCTTTTTCGGGGGGTTCCTGTAACAGCATTATTATACCAAGTATTTTAAACTTTTATAGATCTGAGACAACCGCACTCTTTTTTGAACACAATCATTTTTGTGATGTGAATAAATACCTTTTTTTTCTTTTTGGAAACATTTTCAACCATCAAAGGTTACAAAAGCTTGCTCCTATAATATTGTCACATTGTCTAAAACTCTGAAAGACATCACACTTTTTTCTCTTTATTATCATGTGGCACAGTTTCACCGCATCATCGAAAAAATGACGGGTTTTATGTAAGGATTCTAGGCTTTTCAGTAGCTAAATCACCCACTACTTTTTTCCCCAAAAATTTCCACAACGTGCATTTCTCTGTATTTCTTCGCTGCTTTACGACTTCAATTTTCCCCAGAAATCTAATACCAGGACTCTTCGCTTTCAGACAGCCGCCGCTTGATTCTAAAATAGTTGTAAATGCCGAGGGAGACATTTCTCCGCCATAATGCTGTCACGATTTCGTCGCTAAAATCTCGCATTGGATCTTGAAAATGTTATGAATTATTCACTGGGTTGTTTTTATTTTGTCTGCTGCTGCAGCCTGCGCACTTTTGTCGGCTCAAGAAATAACTTTCAGATTCTTAGAAAAGACGACATTTGAAGCAGTATGTCGGAGAACATTGTTTTAGCCATTTGTTGGCTTGTTTATCTTTTTTTTTCTTGGGTCTCGATTCTATTTATTTTAGTCACCGGAGAAATGTCGCAATGCATTGTTCTAAATCAATATAAAACAGTGGGAGAATGCTGCCAGACATGATGATATTAGCATAAAAATTAGGAGAGAGAGAGAGAAAGAGAGAGAGAAAAAGAGAGAGAGAGAGAGAGAGAGAGAGAGAGAGAGAGAGAGAGAGAGAGAGAGAGAGAGAGAGAGAGAGAGAGGAAGATAGAGATGGAGAGAAAATAAGAGAGGTAGGGATAGAAAGGAAGAGGCGGAAAAAATGGAAAGGTTTATCGATGCAAAGATGTAGATAAATAGGTAGCTAGATAAAGAGATTGATTGTTGATGTGTACCTCCCTACCCTGCACCCTTCTAAACAGATGAGGCAAAACAGTGCCTCAAAACTATCTGTTGCGAAATAAAATCAAATAACATAATTTTATCTTCTATTGATAGAACAGCAAAGAGATCTCTATTTAAAAAGAAATACCAAGGACGTTTTATGCTTTGTGCATATATTCTTTAATGCAATAGAATCATTTTTACAATGTTAAGTCATTGTTAAGACCTTCACTATAACTTCTTACTCAGGTTGATACACATACCACTTAAGCGTTGAAGTAATATGTTATTGTCTAATTAAGCGCGCAGCCTTTCCGTGTACGATTTGACCTACGTTTACGTCAGGTTCTTGCATTTGAAGTCAAGGTATGTGCTAGGTCCAGAAACTTCTTCAAGAAAGGCTTACATGTCTTCCAGATGGCTGTTAATGTTCACTGAAGACTGAAGAAAGGTACAAAATGTTCTGTTCTCCCTGGCAAGCAAAGACTGATCATAGTTGCTCAGGGAAAGTAGTGAGTTAGAACTAGAACTGAACCCGAGAAAGATCTAAACGTGGCACTTACGACGCGACAAGTCTCAGACATGGCTGTTCATCGTACCCTAAGAGAGGTACAAAGTTTAATTAATGTTCTGTTTTCTCTGGCAACCAAAGACTGATCATATTAAGGTGCTCAGGTAGAGCAGCCGGAACTAGAACATAACCCAAGACAGATCTAACTTAACATGGCACTTACAACACGACAGGTCTCAAAAGATGGCTTTTCACCGTCCCCGAAGACACGTAGCAATGTTATGACTGCATGCTATCCCTGGCAACCAAAGATCATGGTGTTGTTCAGGTGATACAATGGCCAGGTGAAAAAGGTGGTGCAGTGTCAGGTGGGAGGAAGCATGACAAGCCAAGAGCAACTGTTCTTTGTTTTGATAAAGGTCGCGTTAGTGGGTTCGGTTTACATCCGCCAGTCATCCAGCCGATGTTATGCTTGCGGCAGTATCTGCTTGAGTGACGTAGAGCTAAATGTTTGGAGCTACTTACGCCAAGATAAAGCAATCTTCGTGGTGCAATGAAAAAAAAATTAATTGAATATCTCTCCATTGAAATCGAAGCCTTAGTTTAGGGGAGGGAGATAGAGAGAGAGAGAGAGAGAGAGAGAGAGAGAGAGAGAGAGAGAGAGAGAGAGAGAGAGAGAGAGAGAGAGAGAGAGAGAGAGAGAGAGAGAGAGAGAGAGAGAGAGAGAGAGAGAGAGAGAGAGAGAGAGAGAGTATGAAAGAAAGATTCATAGACAGTCAAACCAGAAAGACTTCGACAGATACAATTGTATGTACATCGAATGGACTAGAGTGAATCATTATTTTGTATATCTGTCTGAGACACCCAGCAATAATACCATATCCAGCTTATCATTTGAATGGACAGGTTTACACCTCTTTTGTTGACAAAAAAAAAAAAATCTCTTTTCATTCAACATAACAATAAATTCTGTTAAATCCCCATAAAGACTAGTGTTTTTCACAACTTAACCTATCAACAAAAGCAGGTCCAACATGTTATCGTATAATCTTATAGCCGTGATGAGCAGACACGCTGATGCGCCTGTTTTGACATCAACGCGCGACTGACCGACGGTACACGGCGATGAAATATTGAGCTGCCTGTGTCCTGGTGATGGCAAATGATGCCGAATTGCCAAGTGACACTGATGAAGGTTCAGACTGTGAGCCGAGAGCGGAAAAATGTGTCATTTTGCTCAACAGCGACCTTTTGACCCCGGCGCGTCCATTATCTTGTGGCGAACAATCATGATTTATGCATTTCCAACGTTCCATCAACTCAGCACCTACGTCGACTCTCGGAAAATGGATATAGACACGGTGTTTGCGAAGAAAGCGTTGTAAGTAACATTACCAACTGCTGGAATCGGTTTGAAATTTTGAATAAATATTTTGTGATGATTGTTTTAATAATAATAATAATAATAATAATAGTAATAATAATAATAATAATAATAATAATAATAATAATAATAATAATAATAATAATAATAATAACAATAATAACAATTATAATAACAACAATAACAATAATCTTTTCTATCTTTCAAGGATCTTTTAAATGCGAAACAATGAGTACCTTTTTGTCACATTCCAAGCTATTTATATTCCACATTTTCATCAATTTAAGTTTCTTAAACCCATTTCATTTCCAAAAAGAAAAAAAAAATATTTAACAATTAATTTCTTTATTTAAGGGAAAAAAAATAAAATAAAAAAAATAAAACAAAACTGGAACTTAACCTTAAACAGTTTATTTTGCACAGCAATTAATTGAATTGTCAACGACTAATGGGGCGTAATGCAATGAGCGCTCAAGACTTTTTTTTTTTTCTTCTTCTTCTTTCTTTTAATTTCTAGTCTAATTACCCTCCTCGTGTTGGCCATCTGGCTGCTAACCGCACAATCATGCCCTAACATTCTTGACTTCTCCCGAGATGTTCCTTACGAAGGCAACACAACCCCTCGCCCAGGACTGCACACTGTCTCTCGTCTTCATCTAGTTGAAGAATGAAGCAGAAGCACCAGGCGAGAAGAAGCACTCATCGAACGCCGTCTGCTTCCGTGTGTCTATCATCCCCGGGGTCGTGAACTCTGCTGAATGGCGCGGTGCTCTGTCTCTTCACGTGACGTTGTCTCAAGGCTCTGGGTTCACTCACACTCTCGAAAATGAAGTTACGTTAGGTTTCCTTCTCGCTTCCAGACTTCGTCTTTATCTTTCTCTGTCTCTGTCACTGTCTGTCTGTGTCTCTTTTTCTTCTTTTTTTTTTTCTCTTTCTGTCTCCCCCTCTTTATTCGATCCATTTCTAGAATAAACTGCCCTTTTTGTAACCTTATTTTTAGAAAATCAAAATCCTTATTTGTTTATTTATTGAATTGTTTTTTAATTTAAACATTATTTTCAACAATCGTGCATTTGTAAATTCGCCTCTTTGTGATGTTACACAGTTTCATTTTAAAATTTATTAAATACATTCTCTTTGTCTATATACCATCCTGCTTGCCTGTTTATGTCCCTTTCTACCTACCCCCTCTCTCTGTTTGTCTGTCTGTCTCTGTCTCTGTCTCTCTGTCTCTCTCTCTCTCTCTCCCTCTCTCTCTCTCTCTCTCTCTCTCTCTCTCTCTCTCTCCCTCCCTCCATATCCATTTTAATGCTCATTACATACATAAATTCTGCTCGATGAAGAGAAGCAGCAGCAGCATACTGTCACTGTCCACCTCGTAAAATTGCAAATTGAATATACCTAAATGCATTATTTTTGAGTAAATTAAGACCGCGGCGGGGTCAAACCGAGAATACAGCCTGGTCAGTGGTCAGGCGAACTGCTGTAGCACTAGGGGTAATGCCGTTAATCTATCTTGCCCCTCGTCAATGACTGTGCTAACAATAATGGTCATCAGTGGAATTGCGGAAGAGAATCGAGGATGGAGACGAATTTGATTGCCCGGGCATCCGGACCCATAGCTGACCTGGACGCCGGCGATGAATTAGCTTTTCCGGTTTCTTCTTCATTGGATATCTTTATAAGAAGAGATTCATTAGAGGAAAGTTATTTGTAAAGCTTTACATCAGGTAACCACTTGGGAATATCAGATCTACTTCAAATTACAAACTTACAATACTTACCATTAGCACCACTCTTACAACAAATTTAGATTTATCTGGTTATTGCTACTACAACTTGAGAAGAGAGAAGCATTTGCCACTACTCTTTCTCATAGATACTACTACATTAACTGCGCATATAGACATGTACACAGGTTCATTACCTTGTAGCAGTGCTCGCCATAATTTCGATTCTTATCACGTTTGCTAGGAACTAATCATAATAAAACCTAGTAGATCCAACTCTTTATGTCCATTCCCGGTGGAGTCGCTCGTGATTCGTTTGGTTTTTATTTAAATATTCGATCAGAGGATCACGAAGACAGCTCTCTTGCTAACTATTGTGAACTCATTTTTCCTGGACTGAAGAATAGAAAGTTCTATCATTGAGTACCAACGTTTGCGAACATCTTCCTTTACCTCTATGACTTTACGAATGCTGTGTTAACTTGGGCATTTCGACCGGACTGGACTTCACATAGGAATAAAACATTTAGTATGATTCATGCAAATTGCAACTAGCATCAGAATTTGGACGTTAAAATTTGTCGGTTCATGAACTTTGACCCTATGAACAAGAGCAATCTCTGTTTGATTGCTCTTCAAAATGACATGAATAACAATGATCATAAGGTCATGAACTTGAAAAATCTCGTGAACAGTACTGTTATCTGCTATTTTATCCTTTCTGCATGGTATTCATTCCTTTTTTCGCCGTTGAAGTAAATTATTCCTGCGGAAAATCAGTTTCAGTAATCTTAACTTATCGTCTATGATATCAACGTGTTTAAAGCGATATCACTCCTTTTGGTTTTATCATACATCTCTGTAAATCAAAATAGTTTTTTATCCCCATATTTGCTTATTTATTTTTTTATTTATAAGTAAAGCATATCTTTGCTCGAGTAAATTGACAATCGATAGCAGGCATGGCTAGACTAAGTTTTATTTCCGCAGGGTGGTTGGGAGCTACAGACCCAAAATTACAATTTATATCTTTATGCCCCTTATCATTGATTTTGTCTTAGCTCAGCAACCATGAAGAATTTTCTGTCTGGCCGAGCAACAAGAGACAATCAGCGCAGAAATCTATCTCTATTCTGGTGGAAAGATGTTGATTGGTTCCTAGGGAACTCTTGCGTGTCTCATCGAAGTTCACCAAAACATTCACATCTTAAGCTTTGTTTAAAAGGAAAATAATAATTGGTTTACTCAGTATCGACCTTGTCAAACGATGCAACTTAAAAAAGATTATGAGTAGCTCAAAGGTAACCTAAAAATATTGACTCATTGTCTTTTTTTGACCAAGTCGACGGTTAACATTTATTTAATCTCCAAGTCAATCTTAATTTCGAATTCTTTCGCATCGTAATAGTCACTTAAAAATTAATGAAGTAAATCTTTTGCATATTATAGGTGCAAAACGTCTTGCTTAAAGCGATTAACTCAAGTTGTATTGCCCATCTATTTCTCTTTCAAAGCATAAAGTGCATGGCCCTTAAACAGTTACTACAAAAGAAACTTTTGTCCTCTGAGATCACCTTTCATTGACATCATTTATCTTTTTCGTGAAGTAAGCTGTGCACAGCCTTGAACTCATTCCAGTATCATTCTGACCCAGCCGAGGTCTGAATTCCCTACATCTTGATCAGAGTGTCGGGTGTCGTGTACTACTAATTCACGACACCATTATCTATCATTCTGCGTTCTGCTAGAGAGAAAATCTCGGGTCAGCTCTATTAGGAAGCCATTATGTCACTAGGTTACCATCAAGATATCCGGTTTGTCCCGTCTCGTCGGGCGGATATCCTATGCTGGGCCAGACTTGCTCTAGAGGTCTAAGCCAAAGACTCTGGCGCCGGGCATCATACTACGGGGATGTTGTTTGTTCAGGGTGGTCAACAGGCCACTAGAGCACTTTGCAATGTTAGTCTTATTTGAATAGTCACGCTCAGTATTTCCTCAACTTAATTAAATTAATGGTTGGTACAGATAAGTCCCTTGTCCAATATTGCACTTCTAAATACGACCTAATTTTTTTACTTGTATAAAATTCTTCACTGATTCGCCCACAGATAACTTATCTATATAAATCTCTCAAAAGTGCATGAATGATAATTTGCCGTGAAATGCTTTTATGTTCTGTAGCAATTAAACTTTAGAAGCACTGTCCCATCTCGTCAATATTCATAGAATTTAAATCCTTCAAGTAAAGTAATTATTATGACAACAGCAGCTTTACGATGGTATGGAAGAACTCCTAATCATGCATTTTATTAGAATACTCGTGCACCATCAAATTTCTACCAAATTTATGCATCAGGACTGGTCAATTCTCCAAAAGTCGCGATTGGCACTTTTTTCTCCATCCATTGCTTGCAGTGTTGGCAACTTTGGGTGATTTTTATTCCAGACCTGTGATTCAGGTCGCGATCTTGAAACATAGTTGACGAAGATATTTAGCAAACGTATACAAAGCTGGAAGACCCCGGTCTCATCTCATCCAATCAGTCTCTCTGAGTCTGACTTACCGGGTGAGTAAATGTTTACTTTGCTGTCGGATACCGCGCGCGCCACCCGCGCGGTGGAGATGAACAGACCGCTTGCACGTCGATGACGCACGCCTCGAGATAAATGTCACTTCCGTCCTGCAGAGTCCGGTCCGAGATCACGTGAGAGGGCAAAAGGACTCTGACAAGAGTTTCACGTGCTGCTGAGACCAAGGGCTTTGGACTGGGTGCCCAACCCTGCTCATACTGACATGGTTGTCCGCTTCAAACATTTACAGACGTCAGAGTGTTTGGCACACAGGCAAATTTGTCCGAATCGAAGTAGCCTTTGGGGCCTCAGAGTGTTTCAGTGGGCCTTTCTCTCTTTCTGATTGATATAAACTTTATTGAGGTGGTGAGGTTTGGACTCTCTAGCTACAGTAATACTTTTTTTCCTCCTCTCCTCTCGTAACTTTATATTATCGTATATTGATATTTCGAAAGCGACACCCTCCCCGTACCCTATATATCCATCTAGCTACCCATCTATGTAGCTATCTCTCTCATATATTTACTTATATATGCATCTTCCTAAACATCAATTCAGTAACTGCACAATGAGGAAATACTCTTAGATCGCTGTTTAAATAAATAAATAAATAAATAAATCTTGGTTCAAACAAAAGGCGCCCCTCGAACGTTCAGTGATAATTGTTATACATGTTTTCCGTCTACATGATTACAATATGCAATATTATAATCTTAATTTAAGAATTATTTTACAATGAGGCGTGTTTGCTCTTAGAGACTGTCCCTATAAAGAAATTAGTGATTTGTCTGAGAAATTTCAAAGGAAAAAAAAAAGAGAGAGAGAAACAATAAATGAATAAAAGTCAAATTTTGTGCTGTGTGTATAATGGTTTAAACACGTATAAGAGAATTTCACAATGCAGCAAGACTCTGGCATAGCGCCTTCTCTATCCCCACCGCCCCAATCAGTGATATAGAACGATCGCTTTAATTCATAATGTCCAGTGAGAGCTGGTCAAGCACTGTTTGCTCAGCAGTGGGGCTGACTCGGTGACCATCTGTTACCACGATTGCCCAACCACTCAGCAGCAGTTAAAGCCCTCTGACCCTAGCCATTGTCCAGAGACTGGACGGGATTTATCGCTCATTGAATCGGGTATTAGTTAATAAATAAACGGGCTGGCGACTTGCAAATGTGATTACAGGCCTCAATACTAGTGGGCTGACCAAACCTCGAAAAAAAACAGCCGATGGAGCGAGAAGCCTGAAAGGGAGGGAAATAAATAAAGGTTCGGAACAGGAAATTTGCAATCTTACACGATAATAACTTGCTTAAATAGAGGAATAGGAAGCAGATGTGGCTACCTTTCGTCCTGTACCAGATTGGTAGCAAATGAAGAAAGAGAATCGCAAAGATATCAATGCGGGCCCTTGTTAACTATGGTAGTTACAGTACTGTTTACTGGCCTTGCGACTATGGCTACTGCCATCTCAACAAAGATCACACATTGTTAATGCTGTTGCTACTACTACAAGCACTGCTCCTGGTGGTGCGGATTCTGCAATTGCTCAAAGAACCACTGTTGCTAGTATAGCCAGTACTACTGCTCCTATTACTGATATGGTAATACTGCTACTACCATCGTCATTGTCTCAAGCACTAGCAGTAGCACCACCGAACACACTGCTTCTACTCCTACTACTACTACTACTACTACTACTACTACTACTACTACTACTACTACTACTACTACTACTACTACTACTACTACTACTACTACTACTACTACTACTACTACTACTACTACTACTACTACTACTACTACTACTACTACTACTACTACTACTACTACTACTACTACTACTACTACTACTACAACCACTACTACCACTACTACTACTATTATTACTACTACTACTACTACTACTACTACTACTACTACTACCACCACCACCACCACCACTACTACTACTACTACTACTACTACTACTACTACTACTACTACTACTACTACTACTACTACTACTACTACTACTACTACTACTACTACCACTACCACTACTACTATTACAACTACTACTGCTATTACTACTACTACTACAACTACTACTGCTACTACTGCTACTACTACTACTACTACTACTACTACTACTACTACTACTACTACTACTACTACTACTACTACTACTACTACTACTACTACTACTACTACTACTACTACTACTACTACTACTACTACTACTACTACTACTACTACTACTACTACTACTACTACTACTACTACTACTACTGTGCTGTTGCTACAACTATTACTACTACTGTGCTGTTGCTACAACTATTACCACTACTACTGTTGTGCTTGTTAGTACTATACTTTTTGGAATATGTTCCTGATGCTACAATAACTAGCCCTGTCACGTACGCTCTGACTGCTCCGTGAAACACCGCAATATGCATTATAAACTCAACGACACCAACACTGCTGTCTGTTTCTATCGACAAATAAATCCTTTTCAAACTTGGTACTACTTAACTTTGCCGATTCCTTTTCAGTTTCGCTTCATTTGTTTTATCATTTCTTTAAATTCCTTGTTGGTTATTCGCCATAATTAGTCCAACAAGTGGGTTAAAATTAGTACCGCAAGATCACCGAGAGGAGCTTTCCACTCAACGAACGTTCGTGATTATAGTAGCTTCCAGGTCAGGTACATGTTTGTAGTATCGATGACTCACGCGATTAGGAAATGGTGGTCTGGAAGGCTGCCATGGTAACACATTGTTTTGCAGTACCGACCGCAGTGTAAGACATTTCAACATGAGACCCTTTAGTGGTAAAAAAAGAAAAAGAGTTAAAAAAAATTGCTCACGACCCATTCCTGCGCCCGTTAACTACAAACCAAGCCTAGTATTGTTCTTCGAAAGCTAATTTTAACGCATTATTTTAATCTTTCTAAAGTCATATAGGCGTGTCGTCCGATCATTATGCTGCTGTGATTATTTTAGTCACAGGAAAACGGAAAATCCCACGAAAGCGCTTTTAAAGGCTCTAAAGAAGTTAGTTGTATGAATGTGTTCTTATTAAAATATCGTGCCTGCACACCTATAAAAATTTTAGCGAATTTTTCAAGCAAAGAATGATTTGTAAATAAAAATGATTCGCATGAGAATCACGCAATATAGAATGTAAGATCAGTGGGATTGGTGTTTGGCTTGGGTTTGTCCTGTTATTATGTTTATGTGTGGTGGAATAAAATTACTCTCCATAACTGCAATCCAGAGTCCCACATAGACTTTTCTTATTGATATTTTAACACCCCACCCCCTTTTCACCCCCGCGCATCTCTCTATGCGAAAATAATTTCCTCTAAGACCAAACCAAGAATGTCAGTAACTGTTTTGAAATAAAGGTAAGTTAACATTAAAATCGGCCTTCATATCGTACCCACTTCTTTTCCAACTCATGTTGTTAAGTCCCGCTTATTTATATTCAATTCCACCTTAAGCCGAAACCAATTTTCTCTAAATTCATGGCCAAAAATATTGGCAACTATTATAAAAAAAAGGTAACGCAGTTTTGCCTTAGCACCGACCTCATACCCATCCGTATCCGTCTTGAGTTGCGAGCCTTGATCAAGAAACCCCTGCAGGCGCTGTCCATTAACCCACATTCTTCTGCTTTGTTTAAACTTTTGATTGCCGAACCGGTTCGGGTTTTCGGCTGACCCAATTGAGTTTATGATGATTTTCTGGTGACTCTAAGGAGGAAAAAAGAAGAATGAATCCATTTTTCAATGTTTTTTTTTCTGCAACTTTGTTGTTCTGAGAATGAAGAGTCAGGTCAGAGTATGTATTCTTTTATCAACTGTGCCTGTGTTGTATTTTCCCCATTTCTTTCAAGCTCTTTCTGGAGTTAACTAAAAATAATAAAAATCTTCTTTCCCAACACAATGAATGAATGGACTGTGAGTTATGAATGGAGTGTGAAATTGTAGAGCCCGCGGTCCTTTTTTAAGGTGGGATTTACAAGAGCTAGAGGAAAGGAGTGGGAAGTGGCGGAGAGAGAGATAGAGAAGACGAACCTCATTTATCGTGAACTCAACGCATGTGTGGCGCTGACTGAAGGGGCATTTCGGAATCTTCCCCAATTCTCTGATCTTATCTCACCGTGTTTTTCGGAGTGTAAACTGAAAAGGGTTCCGTCCTGTTATAAGTTGATGCGAAGAATGAGGTTCGACACAACATAATTGAAGGAAGAAGAAATTAGGTAGCGCAGCTCCTACATGTGTGCGATAGGCTCGACAGTTTTGCCTTTAACAGCATGTCGGAGATTGGGGAAGAGATTACAACTAACCAACTGTAATTACGCCTTCCTGTGAGACTGAGCGATGAGAATGTAGAATACGAAACTCTGGAATTGTAGATGAGAGAATCGTGTCTCCAGAGGCCGGAGTATTTTCTTGCTCTTCAATCTCTCCCTTCGATTGACCTCTTTCTCCGGATGTCCAACTTTCTCTTAACCATCGAACCAAATAACTTATTCTCTCTGAGGTATTTTATTACAAGACGGTCAGGGATCGTCACCCGAATGACATCCGCAAGACGGGATTGACCTACTTTTAGGAAAACTCTCTCAACCGACTGTAGCGCGTATCTCAATGGTCGTGAGGTCCAGCGTTGTCCAGGAAAATCTTCACATGACAGATGAAAACATGTTTACCCGGGCGAGATTGGGAATATTTCCCTTCGCTTGTTCGACTGCTTATTTCTAACTCTTTGTCTTTGTCTTTGTTGATTATTGTATATTTTTGTAGATTTAGAATGACAAATAAACACCACATGACTTTATTGAATTAACTTTTTTTTTATATTGTCAGCTTATTTGCGAAGATCATTTCTTTATTACTTTAACGAAGTTTTGTCTTTTACCCTTCTCTTCACATTACTGTTTCATGTACACGCAAAAATATCGTGTATAAATAGTCTCCAAACGAACACATAACTATAACTTTGAATGACAGTTACATATAAACACAATCTTACCATAAAGACTGCAAGATCTAAAGTGTCTCTTACCATATCCCATGATAGTTACATATAAATACAATCTTACCATAAAGACTGCAAGATCTAAAGTGTCTCTTACCATACCCCATGAAGTTCTGTACAATTATCGGCCCTCTGCAGAAATCTAAATGTATGCATTAGGCACAGTAATGTTATCCTGAATCAGTATTGTCTAAGTCAAGGACCATCTAGTCTGCAGCCGTTTTAAGGTCCTTCACATAGAATATGAGATTTCTTTTTTATCAAACTAACTACAATGAAGACACAAATCCTGTTGTTAATTGTTCTCTCTTGAAGAAACTTTGATTGAAGCTGGAGTCACAGGCCAATGTTATACTAGATTTCTATCTTAACTTCTTCAATCCATTGTACGCGAGACGGGATAATTTCATGAAATAATGAAAGCAGTGGGCCACGACGGATTTTTACCTTGGCCTTCTTTGAGACGACCCGAGCTGTGAATTTTTATATTAAGAAAGTCATGAAATATAATGACTTCATTTAAGATTTTAAAGACCGTGAGAGAATAATAGCCGCTCTCTGTGTGGGCTTCAATATGCGCCTTATAAACGTCCTTCAGAAGAATACCTTGGACCAAGAGATTACAGACTTTATTAGCAGATATTTTAACCCAGAAGATCACAATGAAACGATTGTGGACACGGGTTTCTTTTGAATCGAATACGTTAATTTGTCTCAGCAGATCTTTGCGATTCTGTTAGTTCCTAGCTCCCGAGAGCCTGCTTGTGTACCTGTTTCCCTCTACCTAGCCCATTTTCTCTGAAATCCTGGCTCGTTTTTGGACTCAACTTTTTTCCGAAAATGATCATGATTTTTTCTTATTACTCTGTGTGTGTGTGTGTGTGTGTGTGTGTATATATATATATATATATATATATATATATATAAATATATAATATAATCTCCCCCTCCCTTTTTGTTTAAACAAAAAACATTACCATCTGCAAATAGATAGTTGTAACATTGATCGATGCCATTGTTTTTCTCCATGCTAAATTCGGACACTCCCATCTCTCTGTCCTTGTCCCTCCAGGTACGATCCGCACGAGCCAGGAGCTGGACCGCGAGACCAGGCCGCACTACTGGCTCACCGTGATAGCCCAGGACATGGCCCTCGTGCCCAAGTTCGCGCGCCTCGAGGTGCTCGTGACCGTCGACGACGTGAACGACAACGTCCCGCAGAGCTTGGAGCCGGCCTACTACGCGTCCGTCCAGGTACGTGCGGATAAAGAGTTTGGTTGTGTCGATCTTGGAAGCTCTGCTCTAAGCGATATAATTATGTCATTAATGAACAGAAAAAGATCTAAATAGTTACAATGTTATGTTTTAGGTACCATGTATTCCATTTTAAATTATCTCCTTCGCGATGCCTGCCTTACCTGCCATTCATATTGTTGACAAGAAAGATTGAGCTGAACAGTGGAATAAAATATCAGTCAAGATAAAGTTTAAAATTTAGTATAAACCTGCTTAGTTAAAAAATTCTGATCAGGGCGTTGATACAGGTTTTTTTTTTATTTATTTATTAAAAAATGGTCTATGTTTTTTTTCTGGCAGTATCATGATTATGATGTGCTTTTCGAATTATAATTGACTGTAAGTAAAACAATTAATTTCCTGAAATTTATATCTTCAACACTACATCCCTTTACAAATAATACTAAACCGTAATCATCACCACTAAGTTTTAGACCGTGCGTGTGTAGTGTGTGTGCGTTAAACCCTGTTCCCATACGATAATATTATCTTCATTAGTCCTGCGTCGGAAAGAATAATATACAACGAATACAATCTTCTCATATCCGTCCCAAAATGCAGGAAAACCTGAACGGGGCCATTCAAGAGATCGTCAGGATCCAAGCCTCTGACGGCGACTATGACGGCAGTCAGCGCCTCTCCTACAGCCTGACGGCCGGAAACTCGGATGGATTCTTTCAGATAGACGAAGATACCGGTGAGTAGGGGCTGCCCAAATGCGTGTGAAAGTAGTGTTTAGTTTATGTGAGTTTGGCGTGTTTTTGATCAGTGGGAACAAAAAAGAGTTGGTGAAGGGTGATATCGGATATGAGGGCGTATGCGATGACATGTTGTAAAAAAAAAAAAATAAAAAAAAAATCCACCGTTATTGGAAAATTATGAAAATGAGGAGAGTTTCAAAGAAAGACGAGATGAATAGAAAGAAAGATAAATAGATAGATAGGTAGGTAAGAAGATAGATATTAGATAAAGAGAGAGAGAGAGAGAGAGAGAGAGAGAGAGAGAGAGAGAGAGAGAGAGAGAGAGAGAGAGAGAGAGAGAGAGAGAGAGAGAGAGAGAGACAGACAGACAGACAGACAGAGACAGAGATTGATTCAGACTCAGAGAGACAGAGATAATGACAGAGACAGAGAGACTGGACTAGTCATTCTGTATTCAGAGCACTGCTGAGCTGCCCGGTGGATCAAGCTCTATTTATCATTTAATGATCTTGAAGGATGCCCGGAACGTCCATTCACCCAGGCCAGCACGACGTTTCCCCTCGGGCCCATCTTTGCCACATTTAATTTACTGTAGTCTGAAGGAGGAGCTTTGAGGTCCATGCTTCACTAGAAACTGGCGATTACGTCGGAAAAGTACTTCGGCATTGAGAATGAACATGAAGAAAAGCGTTGTGGAATGGCAACGCCAGCCATGCTTTTAAGTTTTTTTTTTCGAATGCATTGAAGATTTTTTTTTGTTGTTTTCATTTTTTTTTTAATTTGAATAAAAGAGGAGGAGGTGAGGGATTGAAGCTGAGAAAAAGGGACGAAAAAAGGATTGAATTCAATGTTTCATATTTCAAATTGTCCCCTTATTGGATTAAAAAGAAAACGTAATAATTATATTTGAATACTCAAGAAAATGCAGCATTAAAATGAATCGTAAAATGGGGGACTCAAGCAACTTTAGTTAAAGCATCTTGTATGCGAGATGCGCATTAATTTTCTAACTTTATTTTTACAGAACCAAGTATTCACAAAGTGTTCAAAGAGTTGGACTTTTCAGAAGTATGAAAAAAAAAATATCAGATATCGATTTATACAATATTGGCTATAATTTCAGCCAGCCTCAAAAGTTCATTCTTCAGTAGATTCAGATCTGACTTTTGCTTGGGGCTTGGCTATGACGTAACGCACGAGTCTACAGGGACACCCTTACTGGGGTCTATGGGGAGACAACTCAGCCATCTAATCCAGCCGAACTCATCTAACCTGGCCATGTCTCCCTCAGGCTGAAAGCAATCGCATTTGCTCCTCTTTCTCTCTCTCTCTTTTACCCCCCCCCTCCCCCCTCTCTTTCTCTCTCTGCAACTATCTATCTCTCTGAATGTCTCCCCCCCCTCTCCCCCCTCTCTCTCCCTGTCTCCCTCTCTCTCTCTCTCTCTCTCTCTCTCTCTCTCACTCTCTCACTCTTCCTCTCCCCCGCCTTCTTCCACTCCTTTCACATTTTCCCCCGGTCCTGTTTCCTCCGTTTATCCGGTTTCTACTTCCAGTGTCTGGGTCCTAACATTCTAACAGTCTCGCAATTTAATGAAAATGCCGAGTCCCGTTCGATCTGTCTATCAAACAGAAGAAAAAAAAAATATACAGCCACACTTAATTTTTACGGTCTTTGGCCTTGTTTCATCTGGAGGAGAAAGAGAAGAATGGATAAAGAGAAAGAAAGAAAAAAAGGTTATAAATCCCATGATGCCTTAGAAAAGTTTTGAGCAAAATTTGCTGATGTAGACGCTATGAAAATTTTTTAACTTGCGATGAATTCTTTTTTTTTTAATTTTTTTTTTTTTAATTTTCTGTTTAAGTACCGCTACGTTTTAGAAGTATGTTTAACTTTAACAATTCAACGATTGTAAAACCCTGTGTGGCTTGATAATTATGTTAAAAAGCAGCCTTATGTCAAATAGCTTTAAGGTACAGACTTTATAGCTCTGAAAGCCTTTTAAGCGGTATGTCTTTATTTCTTTTTATTCTTTGGTAAATGTGGGGTCCACCAAAACATGTCTGGGCGAGAATCTTTATGTTCCTTTTGAATGTAAATAGACCCTGGCAAATTAGCTTCAGTGGGCGCCTTGGAGGCATGTCGCACGCATGGAATGCAGCATTCTTGACACACAGACACTGAAATAAGTGCCTCTGTTCTTTTCTGTTCTAAAAAAAAAAAATAATAATGATAATAATACTTGCCAATTGTAAAGAACAGAAACGAGTATTTAAACACCGTTCATACATTGAATTTTTTTTTCTTTTTTAAAATAGCTCACAAGTTTTAAAGGTTTTAATGCTATTAAATAAATATTAAACTGCTAATTTTTTTTTCATAAAACGTTATATTTTTTATGCATACTACCAAGTGATTTTCTAAATGCTATTTTGTTCCTAGAAAAATCTTGGAAATGCAGATGAAAAGACATGTAGATGAAAAGAAAGATAAACATTGGAAAACAAAATAACGTAGACAGAACGGCGGATTAGTGGCTTATTTCAGCACAGCCACCATTGGCCTGTACAGGACACTGCTTGAACTCTGGGGGGAGGGGAGGGGGGAAGGAGAGAGAGAGAGAGAGAGAGAGAGAGAGAGAGAGAGAGAGAGAGAGAGAGAGAGAGAGAGAGAGAGAGAGAGAGAGAGAGAGAGAGAGAGAGAGAGAGAGTGTGTGTGTGTGTGTGTTAGTTAGTTTTGACAATTTAGAAGCGCACGTCGTACTCTTCTCTCATCCAGCTGTCACAGTGAATGCTGAAAGTTGTAAGCAGCCCAAGCTCCTTCTCAGCAGGTACATCGTATCGCGTATCACGTATTGCTGATAACCGCATGGCTCTGTCGGTACTGTTATAACAACAATAATAATACTCCTTGACTTCGGTTCCGGCACAGCGGGCAGGGAAGACGTTACACGGCGTTCTGGGAATGATACGCCCTCAGCTAACACCAGCACAGCGTGCTGATTTTATACACGTCTACTCTGGGTGCATTCCGCATGGAAGAGCAATAATTTCGATCCACGGGAAAGAAATACACAAGCCATCAGTGGGGTTGGAGGCCTCTTATTTCATTCAGTATCTAAGTATGCTTGGAACGGACTGTTGGTAATAAATCGGTTCCAACGTCATTCAGCTGGTTTTGGTAGCAATTGGAAATAATGGGTTAAATTAAAACGTGCCAAATATTTTGAGGGAAAGTTAAACTAACATTCAATGTCGTATGAAGTTCATAAATAATCGTTTTAATGAGGAATTGGTACATCCTTGTAGAGGAGGTTGTTTAAGAAAAGAAAGATGATGATGATGATGATGATGATGATGATGTAGTAACAACAACAATAACAACAACAACAACAATAACAATAATAATAATAATAATAATGATAATAATAATAATAATAATAATAATAATAATAATAATAATAATAATAATAATAATAATAATAATAATAATAATAATAATAATAATAATAATAATTTTTACATAGAGCTGAAACAATTTTTGAGCTTTCCGTGTGCGTGTGGCATATTTTTGTGTGTATACGACTGTCTCCCACATCGCGAGGGACACAGCCGTGACAAACAGAGGAAGACATGCTGAATCAAATCTGCTGAACAACCCGAATCAGCTGCTGCGCCGACCCCTGGGTGACCCGTCCTAATGGAATGGACATGGTCGGGCCGCGGTTCCTCAAGGCATGCAACCTAAAAGGCAATTTTGTCTCCATATTGGCTTTCGCCCGGTTCGTTGCGTGCTAAGACTGGTCAAAGACCTCAACACGGACCCTAGTTTGGAGGGACCGTCCAACGATTTATTGGCTTGGAAAGAGTCCTGGGATTTTCTTTAACCGACGAAAAGTGGGTAGGCAAATATAATTTATTTTGTTAATGATGTCAGTGCTTTTCTCGGAACGTCTGCCAATAAAATTTATATCAAAATGGTTTTAATGTCACGGTTTTCAAGATTTCCGATCGCTTTATTAATTATGAACGGCGATGAACTTCCTCCCTCTTAGCGGCAAGCTGAAGTCTTCCTTTATACTTCTTTTTTCCTCTGCGTTGCAATAATAATTATGTGGATCTTTCGAGTGTCGTCAGCCTTTATACACATACGTCTTCATCAATGAAGTATTTACCCAGCTAGATTCTAGATCTACAGTTCAATCTCTGAGATTTTCTCAGCATGAATGGTGGTTTTTTTTCCGCTTGGCTAACGTTGCATTAATTCGAAGTCTGTTGATCCCGTCAATGAAAACTGCGCCTTAAAATCTGAACAATAACCGATTCCGGACTGTCTATCTCTAAAATCTGTGCTGCGCAGGAACTCCTTAGCCTAACGTTCTATTCAAAGGAAAAACCAAGTTGTATGAGACGGTTTACGTGTTTATTTCGTCGTAAAACAGCAATAGTGACAATTATTTTTGGATTTTTGAATTTATCTTTCAATCTTTGTTACGTTTTTGTAGCGGGAGTCAGTTTTTTAAAAAGAACGGAGATTATATGTGCAGCTTGATTGTACTACAAAAGGAAACTATAATTATATGTGGGAAACTAAAGTCATCCACTAAGATAGGTTTATCAACATTGATGCCGATTGATTACGGAGCGTTGTCAGCGGCTTCCACTCCCCTCTCAGTGCCCTTGTGACTGACGCATAATAACCACATCTCTGTACGTCTTTGATCTCGCCTCTAAAATAGTGGCTGGTTTTATATCGACTTAACGCGTCATAAAATTTTTACAACAACATGATGACTCTCTTAGAAAACATTTTAGTCTAACTTGTATTGTCTATAGTTCATTAATTTCTTATTATAATTTATTGCGTTGCGTGACCGCAAAATATGATCCTTCCTTCTTTTTCTTTTTTATTATATCATTGAATATTTTTTTTTTCAAATTTATAACTGATGAGTAATTTTTTCCCCTTTCGAAATTGGTAAAACATACCTATATCTCGCTACTCACAAAACAGTTCACCAATTTTATTCGTCTCAAAGAGCGTTTTCACATTACTTTTAAATTTTATGTCTGACTCTTAATCAAACTTATTTTTGCTTTTGGGAGTGGCATTCGCTGCATTTTAACTGCTAACGGTGCTAACGGTTACCCACATTACAAGCCAAAAACGCTTATAAGACGTCTTCATTATAAACTATAGAGTTTTCAAGAATTTCAACTTCTCCTTTAACTTAGCTCCGTGACTGTAAGTACTACGTGACCCTTCGCTCCTTCTCTACAGGGTTTGCCGTGCAGATATGGTTCTTTGCTGTCTGTCATCTCCTCGTCTCCTGTGATTCTGTTTTATATAGGGCGCCATAATAGAATTTGTTGACATGAAACATCTGAATACGATCCTTAAATCCTCTACTCCACCCAACTCAGACGTAGATTCAGGCAAACCCACAAGTTACCTAACATCACACATTTATCTTTATAAGCTTCAATATCACATTGGGGGTTTAGATGTTGGATACTCGCGTCTCTCAAATCAGCAGGTTTGGGCTTCGATTCCTGACCCTACACTCTGCCTACTGAGTCCTTTAAGGGGTGGGGGATGGAGTCTCCAAGTTCTGCTTATATCTAAGAAGAATGAAATATGAGGATCCGGCTAAGGACATAAGAAGTGAAAGTTCGTGTGAGTACAACATAGTGACGCATAGGGATAGGAACTAAGTTGTAATACAATCCCACAGGAGCAATACTGTTGATTATCTTTCTTAATCCTCATGAGAGAAAAATACACAAACTGGTGCATGAAACTCAATGACAGATCCGAAAAAAGGGGGGTGAGGGGTTGGAGAGAAAGAGAAATAGAGATAAAGAATCTTTTATACACATTTCCTTTTCTTCATCTATCTCAGAATGATGTAATATTATGAAGATCCGGCTAAACAAATAGGAAGTGAAAGTTCTTGTGAGTGCACCACAGTGACGCATAGAGATAGGAACTGATTTGTAATGAAATCTCTTAAAGAGCAGTAGGACAGTGACTGGTGGTTATTATTTCTCAATCTTCATATGAGGAAAAACACAAACTGGTAGATAAAACTGAATGATGGATCGGATTGAAAAGAAATGTGTTTGTGTTTGCGTGGGGATGGGGTGGGGGCTGGTAGAACGGCTTGACCCTACACTGAGAGAAGGCTCTGGATTTGTCTAATTTGGTAAATCTGAAAAGCTCATTATCACCAAGCCCAAAGGATAGGTAGAGTGAAGTATCAGCATAAGTTCAGACGTTGAAATGGAAATTAAATTTTTTTTCTCTATTTTAGTCCCTGAGACGTTTTCATAAGGAGATTTGCACATACCATATAATAGCCTTAACAATTTCATAAGTAAGAATCTTCGACTATACAGAAAAATGATCTTGAAAAGAATGTTCACAAAAAAAATGTGACGATTCTATGATTCGTTTTGTTTGCGGGGAAAAAAAAATTAAATAAATTAAACTTTCGAAAGCAAACAAAAACACTCAAAACGTTAACTCAGACCTTTGTTACGAACAAAGAAAATGTCTCAAGGCTGTCTGACAAGGCGTTGCAGTTTATATATTACAGTCTTCTTAGATGTGACGCCTTCATATTACTGTTGTCAGCCCCGTCGCCTGGTCACCTTTTTATGTCCACTACCAGATCAAGATGTCAAAATTTCGCCCTGTTCTGTCCCCTCTGTTTTGTAAATAAAAACAGCTTAGTCCTCAGTCAATGTCAAACTTTATAGCCGCTTTATTTCCTTAGTTGGCCTTTGAGGATTTGAGGGTGTTTGTGTCAAAACGAAAATTTGCAAAGTAAAGCGCATTCTGTGGTCAAGCTCTAGACAGACGCTGTGGCCTCGGTCATCATATTTGATCTGTAAACTTGTTAAGGAAATCCTTCTGTATTTGGGGTCGTGGCAGGTCAGATTTTTAAAATCTCTTTTTAGACTTTCCCGTTGGCTCAAAAGCTTGAACGCCACATTATCGTCGCATTAAATCGATGGTAAAGAGAGTGAAGACGACTTGTCTCAGTTTATCCTATAAAAGAACAAAGGCCGTGTGTCAGTTTTTGCGATTTGCCACAGACTTTTAAAACTTTCTCAGAGAAGTGCGTTGAAACGAATGTTTTGTTCATCGAATAGCTTCAAAGGTTTTACTTTATTAGAAAATCACAGATTTATTAGTTTTCTTTGCCCGCTCTACTACATCATGATTCTTGACCTTTGAAGTCCAGGGCAAGATTGAAATCATTGAAAGGGCTATCGTGCACTTTGTCACCAGTATAGTTTGGGCATCATTTTTATGGTGGTAATCTTAAGGAAAGCAAAGATTTTTGAATACTGAAAAGGGAAGCCAATGTCTATAAGGTGATTAACTTTATTATCGCTGTATAAAGTCTACAAAGTTGAAAAATAAAAAGCGTTTTCGCTATGCGGAAAATAGACTTTGAAGCTCGCTCTATAATTTAGAGTCAAATCTCAACAAATTATTTTTCTTTACTCATGATTTTCTTAAAATAATAAAATACTCTCCACAAAAAACATTAGTGTCAAATCATAGGAAATACACAGGATAATTTAGGACTAGTCCATTAGTACAAAGTAAATGAGAAGAGATGCAGTAAGTCTGTAATAATTCTATTTGCTAGCTGCTGTGTAAAGAAAACCCCTGAAAACGTATCTCCAATTTTCTTAGCTATGGAACACACCCCAAAGTTTACTACCATAGTGGCTGTGAATCTGAAATCCCGTGTGCCCTTAGAAATGGCCCGGTTGACCTCAGCCTGTTTTCGGAAACAGGAACACGTAAAACCCATCGTGAACCGCCACCAATGCGCAGATCGACCGAAATCTCGACGAGTTTTGCAATAAGACTCGACGATAATCTGGACGCGCGTCGGCGGCTGCAGTTTAATCCTTGGGTCCCATTTCTCGCCTCGGAGTCAGAGGAAAACGAAGTCAAAACGGCGGCGGCTTAGCCAGATCACTGGCCAGATCTAGATCTATCTGCTGCACTTTCCCCTCGAGCACCACACGAGCCGTTCATTCCGCTGGGCTGAGCCTGGAGATCCTGGACACCGCAGAACCCTGGGCAGAACCATGAACTTTGAACAGAACTGCTAAGTCCCTGTCCCTCAGATCTCCACCACCGATGCGTGTCGACCTCGGTCAGGTGGGCCCGCAGTCGCGGTGCAGCGGCAGGTCGCACCTTGCAATGGATGCAACCGTCTGATAAACCCGTTAACTGATTTTTACGTCCGCCAAGTCCCTCGCAAAATATTAAACGGAAAATGCACCACACCATCAAAGCACCGCTGGTTCCCTTTTAAAAGGTCAGACCAGCGTCGCTAAAACCGCTACGAGGCCGCCGCCATGCCCGTCAAAATATTGCGCCGTTTAAGTGTGAAGTGCCAACTCGCATAGTGTATTCAGGGTCGTTCATATTTAGGACTTGAAGAATGCGTTCAGGGAGCATAGTATTTAGAATTATTTTTGCTCTTCTCTCAAATCTTTTCTACGGTCCCAATGAAAAGAATAGGATTGGTACGCGAATTGAGTATTGATACCATGAGAAGGAGACCGAATTTCCTCCGTCACTTAATACAATCAATACGATTGCTCAAGGTTGGAATGGGGTTTTCCAGCAGTATTGATGCAATATTTTGGAAGAATTCAGCTAGATTCGATATTTATTAAAGGATTCTAGCAAGCGGAAATATTTACATTTGGATCTAATTTTCTCTGTGTTTACGCAACACCCCTCACCCCCCCTTTTTTCTTTTCTTCTCTATCTGTCTGTCTTTCTGTCTGTCTGTCTTTCTGTCTGTCTGTCAGTCTGTCTCTGTCTCTCTGTCTCTCTGCCTCTGTCTCTGTCTCTCTGTCTGTCTGTCTCTCTCTCTCTCACACACACACTCTCTCTCTCTCTCTCTCTCTCTCTCTCTCTCTCTCACAGCCTATTCTAGCCAGCATGTATGTCACTGTTCCTGACACATCCATTTTTTAGACTCGGCAAGGCGATGGATGCCGAATCGAGGTGGAAGTTCGATCCATGTCCATTCCATCTGTATTTATGTTTTATTTTGTGGTGTGGCCCAACGTTAGATCTCGGTTTGTGATTGATTTTTCTACATTGTTTCTCTATCTATCTATCTATCTATCTATCTATCTATCTATCTATCTATCTATCTATCTATCTATCTATCTATCTATCTCTTTCTCTCGTGTCTCTCTCTCAGAGCTAGATTTTTTTTTTTGAAATAGCATTTTAAGTTTGCATTTTCTAAGACATCCCTATGCCTTACCCTAACCTCAACCCAGAGAACCTTTTTTTTTTCTGTCCAATATACATCTAAACCTCCTGACTACTGGTTGACCTCAGGGCAGCGATTGTGTAGCGGGCGAAATCAGGGCGGAACGGTGGTCAGGGGGTTAATGCGCGTGGTCAGCCCATTCACATCTCTGTCAGAGACCTATTCACCACACGTCCGGCCGGCCGGTGAATCATGCTATGGGGGAGAGAGTAAGGTATTAATCGAGATATAGAGAGAAAGGCGGTATTGTTCAGAACCGGTGGATGTAGTGCTTTTAATTATCATTTGCGCCTAGCTCGAAGTATTAACCTTGATATTAAACTTCTGCGTCTTTAGGGCTTATAAACTGTATATAATGGGCGTTATACTTTTGAAGAAAATGAAACGTATCTATTTTCAGGGCCTGGTGCTTCTCTTATTTAGATAATAGCATCCGTATTGTTAGACCTAACATTTTAATCTCTTACTTGTTCCAAATCGTTTTACTTCATACAATCCCTTTCAGGCTTATACCGGGGTTTCAGTCATATGCGCCCTACACCCGTCAAATACAATTTTTAATGCTTAAGCGCTCACGATATAATTATTTCCAATATTTGTTACTCTGCTGCAAAATTGCTAACGTCTCTTTAGTTTATTGAAGATCGTTGATGATTTCCTCTGCATGGGTCTTTTTCTCCAAAGCCCTACTAGAGGGGGAGACAATTTTCGGAGACGAGTTGGTGATTCCGATAAACACTGGTACCCATTTAAGGTAGGCCTACTCAGTGTTAAGTACCCGGTACTATGTACCCATTTTTTCCACCTCTCTGATTGGCCGAGCTCGACAGGTGCTCGACCCCCTCTGTCTCAAGACGTCTTGACTTCAGTTCCTCAGTTGTTGACGACACGCTGTAAGATTCTACGATAGACTTCGACGACGTTAAATTATTGAGTGGTTTTTTTTTGTAAGAGGCAAGAACAGTCCTGTGGTTGGCTATACTTGTGCGTATTAAAAAAAGTGGGATAATGTATGTATACTCTAAAATTCGCCGAACCATGCAAAAAAAATTGTAAGAAAAATTCGGCATGTTAAACCTGTTGTAGACATAGATCTATGCTTGAAGGGGGAAACTGAATATTGCTTGCGTTGGGTTTTAGACATTTTCCTTGACTATATTGAGAAAGTCCTCTTAAAAAAGGAAACGTAAACAAACTGAGGAAGGGCTACTTTATGGTATGTTTACATTCAAACGAAACTAAGGACAGTTTATTTTAGGATTATTCCGCAAGCAATTTTATTTGATTCACAGCTTAATTCAAAAAGTGAAAGTTAAAAAAAAACAAACGAAAAGAATGTGTCTCTATGGGTAATGTTGGTGCACTTATTGTGTGTCCCTGTGCCGAAAAGTTGAAATTTTTACAGTGATAGAACAGAGTTTATTTAGGGTATTTTGGCTCCGTCGTGGGTAACCCTACCTTATATAGAGGCCATTTATAATTTTTTTTTTAAATTATGTGAAAAATTTTGGGCTTGAACTTCCTGCCCGTTTATTTTGATTGCAGTCGATCAGG
>JAWDGP010002127.1:127500-130000 GCA_033675545.1 Elysia crispata | reverse complement strand
AGCTCGTAGATCTTTTGTGAAATTCCGTCCGAGAAGGCAATTAGAAAAGTGCCAATATTTATCGCCTCTATTCGAGAAATCTCGCAATATTCCTATTTAATGCCGTGACAACATCGTAGACTGTAATTACCACTCTCTCGCAGTATTTTCTTAGCTTCAATCCAATTCATTTTTATTCTTATCGTGTCGATTTTACGCATGCGACTTTCTTCACCAGGGCATACATTGCGTTTCACTTATGACCTAGCTTGACCGCTGTAACCCTTCCATTTTCGAAATGCCGATTTTATCAGTACTTTTGCATTTCAATAGAAACAGGATTGGCAAATTTTGCATCATTTTGTTATTATGCTTGTGCAGGCGACAATGGTTTAAGATCAAGAATGAGCATACTAGTGAAGGTGTATATAAGAAATGAGGGACGGAGAGGGAGGGGAGAGAGAGAGAGAGAGAGAGAGAGAGAGAGAGAGAGAGAGAGAGAGAGAGAGAGAGAGAGAGAGAGAGAGAGAGAGAGAGAGAGAGAGAGAGAGAGAGAGAGAGAGAGAGAGAGAGAGAGAGAGAGAGAGAGAGAGAGAGAGAGAGAGAGAGAGAGAGAGAGAGAGAGAGAGAGAGAGATATCACATGGAATCTGGATATCATTTTAATATCGAAATCTTTACTAAGGTGCCGTTAAAAATATCTTCTTGTACTTTGATGAAATAATGTCTGAATCCGAAAGTTCAAGATTTGTATGTTCTACTATTTAAGTGCTTCCACTCTCAGACCCGTTTCGGCTGTCCAGATCTGATGCAGCATGGTGAGATTTGCGTCACAGACTTCCGCACAACTGTCCGCTAGAAATCATGGGAATTAAGCAATGTTTATCCAGCTCAGATTTGAACTCAGGTGATGAAAGATTAACAACAACAAAAAAAAAAAAAAAAATGCCATCTCACACATCAACACAGTAGTTCGGCTTTCAACACCTGCATCTTCAAAAAGCAAACGAAAATGATAAATAATAAGAAGAAAAATATTCGCTGAATAAGATAGTCAGCTCTTCCTGATACCAACAGCATTCCCTCATCACTTGACTCCTCGAAAATAGTAGTTACAATTCATGGTTTACCAATTTTCATTATTTTTCGTAATTTTTTTTGTCGAACCGGTAGTCGACAATGTCATAATTACAGGTTTTTTTTTAATTAAACACCGGATATTATCGTCTCAACCTCTTCTGTCCAAGTTTTCATGCGATAACTCTTTGATAAACCACTTGAACATCTTCTCTATCACATCAAGAGAACTCATTTGTGATAAGATTTTTTCGCTGGTTTACGTTGATTCCATGCTTTCATCTCCCTAACGATAAGATACAAAAATAATTATCATCACCTGCAGCCAGCTGCATAGATCCATTTAATTTTTTGCATGTTACTGTGCCACTATGTTTATGATAACATTTTTTATAATGTGTTTCTTCATTTACCCCTCGCTCTCTGACCCTGTCTATCTATCTTTCTTTCTCTATGCTCTCTCCCTCTCTGACCCTGTCTATCTATCTTTCTTTCTCTATTCTCTCTCCCTCTCTGACCCTGTCTATCTATCTTTCTTTCTCTATGCTCTCTCCCTCTCTGACCCTGTCTATCTATCTTTCTTTCTCTATGCTCTCTCCCTCTCTGACCCTGTCTATCTATCTTTCTTTCTCTATGCTCTCTCCCTCTCTGACCCTGTCTATCTATCTTTCTTTCTCTATGCTCTCTCCCTCTCTGACCCTGTGTATCTATCTTTCTTTCTCTATGCTCTCTCCCTCTCTGACCCTGTCTATCTATCTTTCTTTCTCTATGCTCTCTCCCTCTCTGACCCTGTCTGTGCAACTATCTTTCTTTCTCTATGCTCTCAGAGAGAGCTTTATACTTAGGACTCGTACAAATCAGATTTATTGTAATTAAAAAATAATAACTGAGTAATGATTACGCTGGTCAGCTTCAGCTTATAATAGGAATCATGTAATGACTGCAAAATAGACGATAAAAATATCAGATCCTTTTAAAATGTGTGCATAAGTTAGAGAAACGAAAATCAATGCAATTAAAAGTGTTAAAGAAAATAATTATAGGACATGAAATCGAACAAGGATATTTTCTGATAAGTAGTTGACACGAACTAATTAATGCATTACATTACATACTTTGGGTTTCTCGATGGTCGAAATCAATGTTAGAAATCGACCGGCATTCGCTGTGCATGTCACAGTGGGCCGAAACTCGCGTTGCATAATTACTAACATAGCACACCATCAAAATACCGCAAAGACCCCCCTGGACTTCACGAACTACGCTATTCAACACCTCGGTTATCAGCGCTTGTTAGCTGTTTCTGGAGCGACGAGGAGAATCCGTCAGCATTAAAGCCTCTTGATAAATGAGTTATTGATTGAAGTGCTACTTCCCGGCTCATCAAAAGGATTTTTTTAAAAAATGCTCTTGGCTGGTCTACATCAGCATCGTTACTCTCATTT